>JAJEKB010021543.1:1712723-1768544 GCA_022393335.1 Macrotrachela quadricornifera | reverse complement strand
AAAAAAAAAAAAAATTGAAACCTGGATTGAAAGCATCACGTGCCCTAAAATATTGGCGGGCTTCTTTTGCCTTTCATTTTTATCTGCTTAAAAGTAGACTAGACTTCCAACTTTATTGTTGACAGATGTAGAATTCGATTTAGGACAAACATCGATCTGTTTTAATCAGAAAAGAATCGAACAGAACATTTTTGTAAAATACATAATGTAACTATAACAGCTATTCCAATTTTGAACATAGGTCTTTAATAGTTGATTTTTTGCATGGAAACAAATATTTTACTTTTAAAAGAAAGTTCTCAGATGAATTCCTATCGAAAGCCTCGACCAGATGTTGATATTTACGAAGTTTTGTAGCGCTTATGACTTCGATTACAAAATATTTTTCTTAATGCCATATTTCGAAAAATGATGACATTTTTATCTTATTTGCTCCTTTTGAAAATGAGCCTTTTTTAGCTCTCCCTGATCTCAAAGAATCACATTGAAATTGACAACATCACAGTCACGAGCTTTTTGTACAAGACTGACTATGACTATATGGCTACGAACTCTCAAGAGTGTGGACGTCGAAGATGCTTTTCTTAATGTTAGCTATACGTGAGGGAATGCTGCCTCATTCATTCTTCGAACTTTACCAAGATTTACTTTCAAACCTATGTTGATCGACTATCAAATAAACAATAGTAGTGACGTTTAACAAGAGTAAGAGAAACCTATTAAAAAGAGATAAATGCAACAATTGAAGAAGAAAAGAGACATATGAGCCAGTTGAGATGTAAGAAAAAGGAATAGTTAAAAATGTTAAAATACAGAAGCATGAACTAACTTGACATTGTGAAAGGATTATTTTATGGCGGTATTTGTGCTTTTACGATTGAAAAGTTATAATAAAAGACTTTTGGAAATGTTCTACACGTGGACATCATAGAAGACCCGGAGTGTTTTATTATAAAAAGAAATTTCAAAGAGGAACTCAAGAAATGTTGAAAAATCACTAGAACATGAGCAAAGTTTTCTCTTGATTAGACAGAACAATATAATTTTAACGATATTCCCTTGGAATTGTAGGAATTCTTTTTTCTCAGTCTTGGGACAATTATCTTCACAAGACGGCGAAGAGAGCTGCCGATGATCCTCCTCGGTACATAATATAATGGGATAGACGCATCTAACTCCGCAGGTTGATATTCACCTTTCATTGTCTCGTCTGCAATAGTGGAAGCTATTTCTTCGAATGCAGTTGTGGAATATGCTTTAGCACCGTTCTCGGACACCATCTTATTAATTATGCGAAGTAGATTTTCTAATGTTTCTTCCTTCTCAGCCACAGCTCCCCGATTATTTACTGCCACATACCGTTGTCCACATTTATTAAGCAATTCATTTAGAGGATGAGAAGGTTTAAAATTGCTAAGATAATCTTTGATATTGATCCCCTCATCGACAATTATGTCAAGACTAGTGAAAATGATAATACAGTAGTCAATAGCTCGTTGTCCAAATATTTTCGTAATCGATTCAAAACTCTGCTGTTGGTCCTTAGTAAAACGTGTACCGATTGAAATTACATAGAGAAAAGCATGTGGTCCAGGCATCATTATTTGATAGGCTTTCGCAATCTCGTGTTGTATTGTTTCTTGTTCTATGGCTGGATCCAATAAACTTGGAGTATCGACAACTATTAATTCTATACCTTTGAATTGACGACGGCCGACTGCACAACTCTGCGTAACCCCTTTAAAACTGCAAGCGGCTCTAAATATTTTATCGCCCAAGATAGTATTACCAAATGAGCTCTTTCCTAAAATGGTAAGCTAGAGTTACGATTCTTTCACAATCATCGTTGCTACACTTCTTACCATTGCCCACCACACCAAGAAGAATCATACGAATCTCTTTAGCAGTATTTTGAAAAATATTAGGTTCTGCCATTATTTTCAAAGGCTTATCAATTGGGAGTAGATTGAGCTGCAAGAAATCTGTTAATAATGATGTAAAGAAAAAAGTCAGGATAAAAAACACACATTATGTTAACATTCACTGAATCAATTGAGATAAATAATCTGCACATGCATGCAACTCACCATTACGTTAACATCTCACGTCACTTCGCCTTCAAACATAAACGATAAATCGTAAGAGGTCGCATGGTATCAGCACATTTTAAAGGCTTTCATATATGCCTGCCTTAGAAAGAATGAGTCATTTTTATTTTTAACTTTTCTAGAGCTAGTCGTATTAGTTTTTTCTGGTATTTCTCATTAAAAGTTGCGCTGTCCAGTTGCCTATAAAATCGTATGTTGTATTTAGCATAACAGAGTTGCACCATTTTTCAAGAGTCTATAGTATCATCACAATAAATAGTTTCAATTTTGTGAAATCTACATTCGCATGGATTTCTTTAACTGATCATTTCGCTTCCAAAATAAAAGTTAGTTTTGTTTTTAGCTGGAGTTCAATGCATGGCTTCATCTAATTCATTACAATCCAAAGATGTCAGAAAATTAAATCAAAACTATTTGCGAGCCAATAATTTTAGATATTTGTTCCATCACTGAGAGGCTGTCTTGGGAACGCGAAATGGCAATTGTCTTTCTTAAGAAATTGTTGGAAGGACAACAAAGCTTTGTTATTCTATGAAATGATTGTTTTTATAATGATCGTTTTATCTACTGAGGGTTGACCAAAAGTAGTGGCAGTAACACTTTGACATCCTATACTAAACTTGGAGAAACTTTCTTTTTTACATGTAGGGATAGTAAAAACAATGCTATATTTCTGTTGTATTTGATCACTCTGAAATTAATGTCATAACAATAAGGCTTCATTAAGACCTGTTTGTTTATGCTGTATGACAATTACATTAATTCATATTGTCTTCCATAGTACATACTAAACTTAATAATCAAGTAGCAATTGTTCATGATGAGGGTGTATGATGTGGATATGTTCGAAATAAACATTCAATAGATTTCAACCTGTAAAAAATGTTTTCACTTGAGCTACCATGATGCGTTCCATCGTGATCAAGGATCTCATCAAGTGTCTTTTAATGATAAACTTTGCACAAAATTATCAGTTATTAATTTTTCAATCGAATAGACTCTTCAAAAAAACTAAAAACTAAGTGAACCTAATGTAAGGTGTGATACATACTTATCTGCTGATTGGATTGTACTGTTTCACATATTCGCAAATATTCTCATTTCTGTCGAATGAAGTTTATTTATTTGTAGAAGAAAAATATAGTAGAAAATCAGATATGTAAAATGTGCTCATGTATTATTGTTTTCGTCTGGAATATTGTCCGACAGCGTTATTGAAAACAGTGAACTCTTGTTTGATCGTTAGTTCTGGTACTTTTGGCAATGCTAAAGCAGTAGAAGGTTATAGGTAATGTCAAGATTGAAAGCATGAAAAGAAAGGATTTTATGATAAAACAGTCAATCAAAGATGAAGTCTTTCTGATTTCTTCCTAAATTCACATTTCAATCATAAAATAAATATATTACTATTGTGACAACATTCAACGTCCAACCATATAAGGTGAGACATCTGTAAAAGTATAAATTCCATTGATTTAAACATATATTATAGATGTATTCTGAAGATTCTGCAACGGTTAAATAAAAATGACCATCACACAATTCGTTTCACTACGAATTTATCAAATAACAACAATAAAATAATAATTCTATGATTTGTAAATGAAGAAAATCACCATTTTCTGATGATAAATCTTTTGTGGAACGTTCACAATTAAAAACACTAATAGCAAGCTTTTCATCGTCTAGAGATTTATTCTGTGCACCCATTAATAATGGAATTAATTCATCGACATTTGATCTACGAGATTTAATAATACTTTGAGTAGGCGAGAAAAATAATTATTACTTTGGTATATTTATTCGTGAGTGTTGCTGTAAGCAGATCCTTGGTGCATGAAGCAATGATATAAATATCAGTGAGATTCGGACAATCATGTACACTAGGCAATAATCTTTCAGCCAAAGCAATGCTCGTTATAATCAAGACGATCTTTAATCATGAATAAAAAAGAAGTTAAAAGTTATTTCAGTAATGAAATACCTTTTCTTTATCGACTTTCTTAATATATGCTTGACACTCATCTACTCGTGTGAATGTTTGAAGAAAATTAATCGCATGTCTTAGTCCAATTTCTTGATTTCGACGTTCACGTGATTGATTGTTGCTGCTTCTTGAATCATCACACCATATTAGTGTCACATTTTCAAGATTGATCATTTTTGAAATGTCTTCAATTGTGGAGGAATTGATTTGCTGTTTGCGGGATTGATTTTTGCCCATTTCAACAAAAAATTGTCACTATTGTAATGCAAAATAAGCTACATCATTTTTTCTTTTTTTCTTATATTTGCACATGTGTATGACGAAATGAACAACATATTTACACAACAGCTCTTTCTTATTTTGAAAAAGTCATTGCTACATGACAACAAATACTTTCTTCGAATCATCTTGCTTTGGTTTCTTCCTACAAAAATATACAAAAGCCCTATTCCCGTCTATGGCTTCACCCACAGCCACATCCTCACCCGCATTAAGACTGCCATGGTGTGGTTTAGCATAATCGACGTCCGCGTGCTAAAAATTCCGGTTCCCAATATAAAAACTAATAATTATATTGATGTCAAGACCATCGCAAATGTTCTTCATCGTCGATCAATTAATCCTATTGTTTTATTTGTATTACATGCTTTATCAGAATGTGATACTACTTCATACCTTTGAAATATTAGCAAAGAGAAAATTTTTCAAAGTGTTTTGATTATCCAAATCATTATTCGTCAATCATTAAATTATGTTCTGCACCGCCTTGTGATGATGCAGTCAATGCAGCTGAGAAGCTTATCATCAACTGCTACTGATTTGGTTGCTCAGCAGAATCACTTGACGATCTTCGTAAAACATGCTATTTTAGTGGCTTCTATACGAGTAAAAGATCGGTCTAGAAAGAGTGTTGCTACAAATTTACCTCCTTCTACTATGGTATTTCGTGAACATTGCTTAAGATGTACAAGACAACTAAAAATATGAAAAGGTTCATTTGATTCAATTGCATACCACCTCCTATGGATCAACGTGGTTATAAATATTTATCTCTTGATAATTGTTTTACAATCAGGTGGTCCATATTAAACGATTTACCAAATGATTATCGTCTTGAAACGTGTGGTGAATGCAAAACTGATTGCATCCGTTTACAGATGCTTTAAAAATGACCTATTATGTACAGTTTTTTACAAATGTAATCGTGAATTTTGTTTGAATCTTGTAAGTATTATTTGTTAAGCTAGCTACTGGCTTCGTATTTTCTTTTCCTAATTTTTCTTCGTATAGAGAATAAATAATTCTTTACTTCATCAAACAAATGAAGAATTGAGTTTAACAAGAGCAGCTACCTAATATAATTATGATTTCAATAGTGCACTTATTTTAGCACAGTCCAGCGATACCAATAACAACGGGATTACCAACTATTTAGTTTTTCTTCTTAATCTGAAAAAACTCTTTTTTCTTATACATGTAATAGATTATTAATGAATATCAATTAATTATGGTTGTCGATCACTTATGTGGTGAGCATCAGCTGCAGCATATATATGAAGATACATCTAATGCGATGGTTTTTTGCACAAGTATCACATATCAAACACAATCATACATACTGTTCAAATAATGATGTTCAAATGTTAACGCCTAAACGCAGAAAATTATCATCTGCATGTTTGGTATATGTTTCCACTAATTAGTTTATCTTTTCTTCATTCATGTTTTACTAGAATTTTGCTGGTGGCCAACTCATATGTCAATCATCTTGTGCACATTCTTCTCCAAAATCTCAGCCGACTAAAGATAATTTAGCACTTTCAGCTTTTGTAAGTTTCTCATCAAGCTTCAACCATTCCTTTTGCATTCTCTTTTTTTAGAAAGTACCTCTTGTACCTAAAATGTTAAGCTCTCATCGAAGGGCTGGTTTTAGAAAAAAATTTATGGAACACTAAAAGCGTATAGTCAATCAAGTAGATTTTGAGCGTCTTTCTTATTTTCTTTTATCTGCTTTCATTGTTTTGTTAACTTTTTGATGCTTTTCCATGAACTGAATTTCTTCAATTAAATTCATGAACATTATTTCTTTTTGCCAAATAAAATTTTCCATCAATCGAATGAAAGAAAGATTCTTAGACGAAATTACAATGAAAAACAACGATGTAAACAGAAATCGATCCGATTCTTCTCATTCTATAGCGCCCTCTATTTTTCACTTGCCATTTTTTAATGAAAACCAAAAACGTAGTTCGAGAGAGCAAAATTTTTTCCATCTACTGATATATAACATATATCTAGCCTCTCCCAAAAACGTAATTACCAATCACAGAGCATCCGATAATGTTTCTTTTTTTGACATTATTCCGTGTGCTCCGTCACCGCACCATCATATCAATATTCAGAAGAAGTAACTTTCATCAATGAAGCATAAAAAGAACAACTCAAACGACAAAAATATGAAACGAAACATTTTTTTCGTATTCTGTCGTTTGAAATTGAATCATTTTTCCTCTCCTCATGCTTATATACATTTATTTGTGTTCTTTTTCTCATGCTCTGTAAGTGTCGAAATCGTATACTCGTCTAATTTGGTTTTTTTTCATGTATAGAATAGGTATACAGACGAGTACGTCTTGTGACAATCGCGTAAGATTAAATGCCTATGATATATACGTAAAGTGAGGAAAAAAAATTTTAATTCTTTTTTGTATTGTGGAATTTTTTTCTCCAACATAATTCTTGAAAAACAAAAACCAATGATTTTTAGAAGTATCACTTCTCTTAAACTCATTTGAATTTTTGTCGAACAATTTTTTTTATTGTCGCAGAGAAACATCTATCTATCTATATAAAGAAGAATGTTTGTCTGTTTCTCTGTCTGTCTGTTCGCTATGCATTCAGTCCGTGTGAAAGCTACGACCACCAAACTTTCCATGGTGCCTCCCCAGGCCCAGAGGAAGGTCATGCCGGGATCACCCACCGAGGGTGTAAACGGTGGATGTGGGGTATGGGTGAAATTTGTATGAAATTTTCAGAAATTTAGCGAATTCATTATGACTCTAAGATTAATCAATTTGTATCGATGCTTCTTTGGTCTAAATGTGAAAATCGAAGGTTTCGAATAGGTTATAAGAGAAAAGAATGTATACAAGTGTTTCCTTGATTCACAACTATAGTGTATCCATTAGTTTTCTATGACTCACAGAAACAACGTATTTGTTCTTTTTCTTGACTCACAACGATTATGTATCTATATATTTAAAGAAGAACGTTTGTCTGTTCGCTATGCATTCAGTCCGTGTGATAGCTAGCGTCACAAAAGTTTCCACACTACTTCCTTAGCTTCTGAGGAAAGTCATCTTGAGTTTGGAACCACCAAACGAGGTGCGTGGAAGGGACTGGGTGAAATTTTATCGCGATTAATACAGATCGAGATTCTGATGAGTTTGTTTGCTATATATTTAGTCATCGTGGGAGATGGCGTCACAGAACTGTTCGCATCAGTTCCTTGAGTGCCCTAATCAAAGTCGGCAGAGTGATTGGGGGTGAGAAAGGAAGGCGTGCATGAAACTTCATCCAAGTGGTAAGAGACTGATTTTATTCACTTTCTAATCAAATGACGCAGTTCAATGCAATTTTAAGATTGATCGTGTCCAAAGTGGATGCGAGTGAGAGTGTCAGCTTGAGCCCGATGAGAAGAGTCCCACTGAAGTTGCCTTATGCACAGCGGGAAAAGTTCTGTAGCAGAGGTTCCAGGTACGATGAAAAAGGTCCTATGAAAGAGGTATCACGCATGGCGAGAAGAGTTCTATGGCAAATACCTAACGCATAGCAGGAACAATCCTGTTAAAGATGCCTGACATATACCCATAAAAGTCCTGTCATAGAGATTTCAGGGGTAACGGGAAATTTCCTGTTGCACATGGCTCAGCCACAGTGGGGAACAGTCCTGTAGAAGACGTGTTATGTACAGCAAAAAACGTCGAGTGGAAGATGCAAAACTTTAACCATATTCTCTTTGCAGTGGGTACCTCCTCTAGCAGAAGATAGATTTAAAATAATTCTCATACACTAGTTTATATATCACTCGCTGCAGAATTGAATAGATTATATTTTGTAAAAAAAATACTTTTTTGTATACTCAAAAAGCGAATACACTAGAATCAATCAATGTGTCCGTCCGCCAGGCTGTATATACGAAAATTCTTCAGAAAGTGATCCGATTGTGACCAAAATATTGCCGACAGAATTGTCTCACCTATGCCAAACAAAAGCATTGTTCCTGTGCTTTTCTATGCAAACATATACGTATCCTAATTCTTGTAAAAACATTTTTCGCCAATATTGTAAGGGCGATATATTAGGTTGTTTGTGCCGATTCGAGATTATCAGGGTCCTCTAGAATTTATCTCTTTTTACTTCTTGAAGTATACATAATACTCGGATTTAAAACCTAGGTTTTCACATTTGTAAAATAATATTAATGCTAATTAATTATTTACAATACTTCATATGCGTAAAACAATTTTCTTTTATTTTTCACTTTTAAGTATATTATTGAAAAAAGGGTATTCATTTTGCAATAATGATGTTTTTCAGTAAGATTTAATAGAATAGGAAATAGTTTACTAAACTCCACTAGTATATTGTATGGTTTTTGCCAACGCCGAAATTGAAGTTCTGACAAAGAAGAACACTAAAAAGATGACCAAAGAGCACTTATTTTATTCAGTTGTTGGAGTATGTCATGCGTATACACCATAGTGATAGAATGAATCTTATACTTTGTCACATTAGGGAATGAGAGAATAGAATAAGTCGTACGAATATAGAAAAGAAAACTGTTATATTTTTATATTAATATCTCTCGCAGCCAACTTTTTTTTTAGAAGAGCATCTATTGTTTTAAGTGTCTTTCTTTAGATGACAATTACCACTAAATCAAAAATGAACAAAGAAATACGGCGAAAATATTCAATAATCTTGTGGATTCTCTCTGGCTTGTTCCTAGGACGGGTATTAGGTCAACTATTAGTTGCTTTCTTCAACATAAATTTTATTCCACCAATGGAAGAATGGTATTCAGGATTGCTGCAATATCCACTGCTCTTACTCACACAAATTGCCATACTTTATATAATGTATCGCATCAACACGGGCGTTATGAGAGGACACCAGTTTTTGCTGACACGTCGGAAACGATTAGGTTATTTTCTCTTCTGGTTCAGCATTGTTTATGCTGTTTCAATGGTAGTGCGTTACTTTATAAGCGGGACACATTATCCGGAAAGGCGTTGGATACCACCTGGCATTATTCCTATTGTGTTTCACTGGGTATTAGCTACATATCTGTGGACACTTAGCCATTTAACTTTAAGACACGGTGTGATCATTAAAGATTAATATGCATAAATCAACAAAGAACAGCTTAATTATCGATAAAACAGGAAATTACTAAAACTTTGATAAAACATTATTTAGTAAAATCGATCACGACAAAAAAAAGCTCAATAATAATATTATAATTCGATAGCAGAATCGTCAACAGCATATCGAAATCTCTCTCTTGCAATTTGAGAATATGTCTGCACACACGGTAATTAAAGGTTTTGTCTTCTACTGTTCCGAATGTGCAAGTAAATCAATAAATAAATAGATCACATTATCTTCTGAACAAAAACAAAATAATCTGCTACTCTCAGCTCTTGTTTCTCAGCAATCGATCTTTGTCGAAATTCAGTGAATCAAAGAGGATTGTGCTTGTAAATGAAAGACAACGCAGAATTTCAATTCACCAATAGGTCTCGTTTTATTTCATTTAAAAATTTAACAGTGATCACAGTTGGTCGATGATTAAATTTCGAAATTTAAGAAAAAAGTTGTATGTAACTCAATTGTTGATACCTTGGAGGATTAATAAAAAAACTTATTTCTCATCGAAAAGAAAAGATAGTAAATAATAGACATTGTTTCAGGATTGAAATTTATCATCGAACAATTCGATATATTACAATAAACATTTATGTCACAAGACCAAATGGAATAAATTTGATGCGGAATAACAAAACTTCATTTAGAATCATATGAATTTTCAATAGATCAAACGACATTGATGTTGATGCATATGTATTGAACTGGAATAGATATCGATTGACATAAAGATTATAAAAAGAAATCATAAGAGAGGGTTTATGAGCATACCGAGGATTCGAAGCACTCATCAAAATTTTTTCCTTCAATTTGATGTTCTCATCGTGTTCAGTATCATTGAAAAGCCTCAAATCAAAATTTTTAACTCTTCAGATCAAATCTTCGAAAAATAATGACGACCGAATTGTTAGGTACTATTGACCTTTACTCGAAAGTACCGTAAAATGACATTTACACAATAATGATCACTAAAGTATTTGATGTTATATACCATTCGATGGCGCATCGAATACTAAACAAAACCATGCACTCACATACGCCTTTGTCACAAACTTAAAAATAATTATTGACCAAATGCTTTTTAATTATCATAATTTTTTTCATAAAAAATAGAGTGATTTTTATGATTCGACTCATGGTTCCTCAGCTCAGCTATCGTATATAGCCCCAAAATGAATTTCGCATAGTATAGGCAGTTTTTTATGCTCTACAAAATGGCTTGATCATACAAGTATATCGGGAATCAGAAAATCCGTATATTTCTTATTCTCATAATGGAAAATTATCAGGTTTTCGTACATGACAGTAGAGAAGGAAGGAGGTACGAAAATTTTTGAATCGACAACTAGGACCATCTTGGGTGGGGATTATTCATTTGTAAGAGATAGATAACAAGTGAGAGCTGTTGGTGGTTTTGATTCGAAAATACAACTATTAACAGAATCGCAGATTCATATAGAAAAATGTTTCGAATACAGCCATTTCAGTTACGAATTATTCATCAATTCAAACTCTTGTATTGATAATTGTATTTATTCACATGTAAGCACCACTTTTTTTTAATAGATGAGTAGTGTTAGATGTCTTGCCCCGAGTAATGTGATGAAATCATTTGTTCAACTACATCGACATGGTTGTGTTTATCAGAATTGATCACGGAGAAAATAAAATATGCATGTTTTCCCAGCATTGTAAGCGTTCCTAAAATTCTTTTTCTAAAAGTTGATTTATGTTTACAATATCGGCTCGACTTAGGTAGTGTAACGATCTGTGACGCACATCATGAAGTACTTTTCCGAAGATCGTATTTCTCTAAGCAGAAGAGTAAATATGATGCTTGTTACGAAGTGAAAGATGTGTCGTCGTGCGCCAAGTCTGACTTTCGATATATAACTGTATCACAAGCCATAACATTATTCGAAGTATTTCGTGTAAGGAGTATCATCGGAACGCTTTTCTCTGCCTTTTCGATTCTGAATTAGGATGTTGCACAGAACATGTGTCTGAAAACTTCGACATCGATTACGAACCGCCTGTTGATAGTTTAGTAGACATATACAGTGTCAAGGACACAATAAAAGCTCTAAATGGCTTTGTCTTTCTCTCTCTCTGTGGTAGCAAGAGAAAAGTCACTGTCACAACATGTTATGAAGATCTTTCGCATGGTCTGAAGTTACGATATCGTGCTCTGGTGACACTTATTGTGGGATTAGTAACGTCTCTGATGGTAACAAATGATGTTGATGTACTAATGAATGATTTGCTTATCCATACCAGATTTAACCAGTCACAGATACTCTGCAGCATATTTATATGCGAAAAAGTATATTGTTTATTCGAGAGTGAACACAGACAACCGTGTTGTATACCGATTCGATGTCCAATAAGTCGCTTACTTTATCGATTTTATTATGCCTTTACATATTTGTACTGATTTATCCTTCGGCGAGAAAATATTAAAATTATGTTCAGGAGTGAAATTGTTTATTTCAAATACAATAAAGAGTATGGAAGCTACGCAAATTATTGATTATTACCTTCTCTTTTACAAAGAGATTTGTACGAATTTCGATCTCCTTAGTAAATCTAGCTTATTCACTGTTCTTGAGCCATATAAGACTTCCGCGTGAAAATCTTTACAAAGAATCAATTAGTTTATCACTGAAGTGAAAGAAGCACTCCATCGTTTGAGATCAATGGTACACGAAAAATTGTGAGGGTGAGGGTGATAGAGAACGACTGATCGAGAATCCGAAATGAGCTCGTTTTTATCTCAAATTTGATTATAAAGTTCATGTGAAAAGATCAAGCACTATTGGTAATGACCGATCCAAAGAAATGTGACTTTGCCCATCTCTGCGACCATGTTCACAATGAGTCGTGCGCCGAGAGCACAAATTTGAAGAATAAACTTGATGAAATAGAGAAACTAATTAGAATAATAGAGACAAATCAGAAGTTTCTGGATCGACGTTTGAAAAAGTTCTATTTATATCATGAAGCTGTTCAGACATGGAAAGTTTATCTTCTGAGAGCAATCAATCAAGATATGTATCATGAAAATTTGCTGAATAATCTCTCATATAATGAGATTTATCTAAATTTTGATTAGGCTACAAAGTTTTTTCTTGTAAAAAGCTGAGAACCATAACCCGAGTTTTTTAGATGTACTTAAATGTATTCAAAAGTAATGTCGTGATCATCTTATTTTCTTGCAAAAGGGTCAAAACAGAATTCTTTTATTGTAGGATGATAGAAAAAATGATGCTCTATTTTTCTATGCTATTTGATCATTGCTCAATTAACATCATTATAATAAAATTTTGTTAAAAATTATTTTTGTTGAAATTTAACTTTCGGATGGGTCAGATTAAACGGCAACACTTTGTATTTCAATTTTCAATCATCTAATCAGAAAACAAAATATATTACAAGGTGTAGCGTAAAAAGCTCTATAATTTACCTAAGATCACTTATTTTATAGTTGCGCTTTTTTTGTTTTCAGAATGAACAAAATTTAGAGCCATCAGCTTTCGAACGTGCGAAAGCGAGAGTTTTCTTTGTACAAGGTGACTTTATTTTTACTTTTTTCAGCTTTTTATCATCTGATATCTTTTGTTTAAAAAGAACAAAATATACCACAAGATGCAGCATGAAAAATTCAACAATCTACAAAGTAAAGCTTATTTCAATTGTATACTTCTTGTTTTCAAAAAAAGCAAAGTTCTGTGCGACGAATTTTCACTACCCTGAAATGATCATTTTTCCAACCAAGAAAAATTTCTCTTATCTTATTTCATATATAAAAATTGTAGAGCTTCTTACACTGCATCTCATGATATATTTTACTCTTTAATACAACATATTACATGAATGAAATCTAAAATGTCAACCATACTCATGTAATCTGTCGTACTCGAAAGTTAAGTTTCAATAAAAACGGTTCTTATCAAAATTTTATTATGATGATGTCAGCTGAACAATGATCAAATAGTATAGAAAAATAGAGCACCATTTTCTCTATCATCCTATAAAAAAAGTAATTTTGTTTTGACCCTTTTATAAGGAAATAAGATAATCACGATACTAGTTTTGGATGCACCTAAGTAGCATTATGACTGTTTCATATTAATAAATTTGAGGATAATTATCTGAATGGTGTGCTTCACACTCTTTGAAGATTGCCTTGACGGATCAAGTTTCGATAGCTTTCCAATAGTATCCACTCGTGCAGCAAAATTAAATGTTACTACCGCGTTAGATTGATAAGCAATATGACCATACATCAAAGGTAGTTTAGCGTAACTAAGAATTGTCGAGCAATAGCGACAGCATGCTTTTCGATAACCATCTGGTTGGCTTCTCTTTTATCGATAATTCAGATCAGAATTTGATGTTTCATTGCCAGCATCATCATCCAAACCGAATTCGAAAAGATTAAGTGATGTTGATCTTCTGGATACGCAAAATGAATTCAAAGGTTTGTCGTGTGAAGTACACTTTCTTACGTCCAACTGCTTTTATATATCAGATGCAGATCGATGAAAACACGAGATGATTTGCTTGGAGCTAGATATCATGCACTGATTCATTATATGTCAACTTCTATCTCTAACCATCGAAAAATCACTTGCTTTTTATCGAGACAAGGAGAAAAGGTATAATCAATTCAGAATCCAATGAAAGCATTGGCAAAGAAACGGTAAATAGATGAGAAGCTAGGACGAAGAGATGATTGACGAACAAAACAGAAGTGAGGAGGGGAAAATACAGCGAAATGTACGTAGGAGTGAATGAATGCAACTAAGGGTATTTTCAACATAGTGATAAATTTGATATGATCACAGGCAAAATGAAAAGTTTTTCGCCTAATTAATTGTCTACCGACAAACAACTGATCATTCGCTATAATATTCGACGATCATATTATAAGAACAATGACGACTGAAGAACAAATAGATGAACGAAAATTAACCAATGATATCAACACAAAAGACTGAAAAAAAAGACGATTCAAATGAGAGTTGAACTTGAAACGGCGAAATCTCTTGAATTCTTTTAGGAATACCATAAATCAAACTATCAACATGGCAAAAGTAGAGAATAAAAAATTGAGTTTTCAATATTTTGAGTTGGAACTCGCCAAAGAATTTGCGAATTCTTCGAACATGTTGATCCGATGTATAAACGTTCTAAACTTTTTTAAGGTCTCATTGAGTTGAATGTGTTGACGAAAATAATCGACTAGTTAGAATCGTTCTCTCATGTATCATTGGTTTTCATTTTATTTTTTCTGTGTATTTTCCAGTTTTCAACTCTAATAAAATTAAAACACTCTAAATGCTCTCGACTCATCATCTTGAGAAAAACATCAAATATCTATAATAATCATGAAAATCGTTAAAATGTCTTTATAAGCTGAAAACTATCCGTTTAGTGAATTATTAGTGTACCAATGAGAATTTGAACATGAGTTTTTGAGTTATTCCTCTTTTAGACAAAGAAGAGCTTTGGACTGTCACTATCGGTTTTGACCTTAGGAGTTTGTAAGATGTCACCAAATAGCAATTTACTAATTAGTGATACTTTAGCCCATAATTAAACGATAATAAAATCTCTCCTTGTTTCAAGTTCAACTGTATCAAGAACCAACACAATCTTTTTCTTTCATTTGAAATTCAATTGTGTACGTGTTTCACATTTTAGACTGAGTTGAACACTGTACAGAAACTATTTATCAAAATTATCATACTAAATAAAAACAATTTTTTCACCATCAACATCATCAAAATTCAAAATTTTAGTCTGATAGCTCATCACTTAAAGTTCTAATAAAAATATGTTCTTAATATTATCCTAAAAGAAAAATAAATTGCAAGCTCTAGTGCATCCAGCGACGTCTTTTGAATAAGCAGTTAAAAAACAGTTATTTTTTTTTCTTTTCATTCAATATACTGCATCGCAATTCTACTACATTAAAGGTGAGGTAACCTTTATTTCTCTTTCCAATTCATTCTTTTTTTTCTGTTCTTCTACTGCTGTTGAGAATGAAAGTGATTTTGAGAATATTTTGTTTCTCTCTCTGTCATTCTCACCTATGTACACTAACATTGCACATGGACGTCTAATGTTTGTCAACTGCTAAGAAAAGTAATTATACACGCCATGTTTTTTATGCTGTTTTCTCCCAAATTGCACATATGCAAAGATGGTACAATAAAATGCAAGAGAAAGATGAGAAAATATCGTCATTTGTAAACTATTTCAACCAGCTATAAAGTGATATATTAGTGTATAAGATTTCAGAAATTTACGATAATTTCTCATCTCGTTATAGATCGTTTTTTCCATGTACAGGATGTTATGTAACCTTACGATCCTCCTCTACGATTTAAGAGACAGATAATATCACAAAATATTTATACCAATTAAAAACTGAATTTATTGGTACTAAATAGGACATACCAAGAGTAGCACGAGTAACAGTTTGATAAGACATTTTATCTCTGAACAGTGTGATAGAGAAAGAAAAGTTCTATCTTTCTATGCAAATTGATCATACTTCATTTAATATCATAATATTAAATTATCTATTAAACATATTTTCGCACAATATGTGCTGATTGTACTAAATCATATATTATTATTTAATGTGTATCAACTTATTAACCGAAATTCTGTTTCGAAATTGGATGCATTCTCTACTGCTGTTCGTTTGCCTTTAAAGAAAAGCGTTTTTTTTCACCACATGCAGAAGACACAAAGGAAGTACGTGATATCATTGCTCGCATTCAATTATTCCACATCGTTGATTCTCTCTGTCGTTTATTTTCGCCCTTTCTTTGTCTCATGCCTTGGAAATCGATACATTATTTTAGAAGTGGGACTGAATTGCTTAAACAATAGTATAGATGAATTCTTAGTTATTTTAATTTTATTAACATGTTGTGATAATGACTTACTAGTTTAACTTTTAGTTTTTTTGAAATCTATATCAAATTAATAAGTCATTGCCACAGGATAGTAATAGGAATGAAATATTTCTCATATATATATCTTTTTCTTAGTTCATCTTTTCTATCATTTTATATATCTATACTCCTTCACTCAAACTTCCACTAGAAATCGTCATCAGTAGAAAAAACATAAAAAATTGTTATCAATTGCTAACCTTTTATAGGAACAATAAACTTTTATGAAAAAAAAAAAGGAATGAAATATTTAAGAATGTATCTAAACTAATGTTTAAGCAACCCTGATCTATGGAATACGATCGTTCTCTCTAAAGATAAACTCAATTTTAAAAAAACGAACGCGTAACAACGCGTGTTTTCTCTGATTCATCTAACTGAATTATTTTTCGAATGGTTCTTATTCATTAATATATGTGATATATACCTATCAGACGACATATTCATTCTTTTGCAATGAGTCAGTCACCTATGTTTGTTTTTTCTATGCGTGTCAACCGTTGGCTCTCATATTACTCACTCAGATGCATTTCTCATGTATTTTTTGTAACGCAAAATATGTTATTAACAACATCAAGATAAAAAAAAAACATACTTTTATATATTGAGGACAACAACGAAATTGACTAAATTTTTGAATTCAAATCAACGACATGCCCAATCTATTATTGTATTATATTCGGCGACCAGAAATAAAAGCTTTTCTTATACTCCTCTTGTCAATTCTTATTCTTCCCTTGTCAGCATTCTCCGTACTTTTTGTTCCTCATTCTATCTGGCTATTTATTCGTTCATCATATATTTTCATTGGACTCTATATTGTTGTTGCGTGTTTTATCACACGATGGTTTGCTAGTGGTAAGCAGTTTCATGCTCTTAAAACAAAAAATCTTAGTGGAAAAACCTATTTGATTACTGGATCGGCTGGTGGTATTGGAAAGCAAACGGCTCTTGAATTAGCAAAACGTGGTGCCAAGGTGGTATTGTTTGCACGACCAAGCAATCTACAAAAAGCGATTGATGATGTCAAAAAAGTGGCAAGAGAAGGTAAACTTATCAGTGGTTATCCTCTTGACTTGGCCGATCTACTGTCAATTGAACAATGTATTGAACAATACAAGAAAAATGAGGGAGAGTATGTGTTATGATGACAAAGAATAGTTGATTTACGAATTTGTTATTGCTATTTGTAGAGATACTTCGATCACTGCTCTTATCAACAATGCCGGAGTAATGGCCTGTCCATATTCTCGTACAAAGGATGGCTTCGAGATGCAAATGGGTACTAACCATTTTGGTCATTTTTATCTTACTCAATTACTTCTCCCTCAACTGCTCAAATCACAATCACGCGTAGTCAATGTTTCATCAACGTCTCATGCTTTGTTGCAAGTACCATGCACAGTTGAAGCATATACTGAACAATTGAACAAACAGACATATCGACCTTGGCATGCTTACTCACTCAGTAAAATAGCAAATATATATTTTACAATTGAATTACAGCGTCGTTTTGGAGCACAAGGTCTTCGAGCTTATTCTCTTCATCCAGGCGGAGTTAATACAAGCCTCCAAAGGCATACGTCTATGTCTCAATGGTTTCTTGCTCCTTTACGATTCCTTCTCTTGAAAACTGAACTAGAAGGTGCTCAAACGAATTTGTTTTGTACCGTATCGGATGAAGCTGTACCAGGAAAGTATCATTCAAATTGTCGAGAGACCAAAGTCGATAATCCGTATGCTGACAATCCTGACCGAGCACGTGAATGGTGGAACTATTCAGAGAAGATTGTTGCCGAGAAGATCAAACAACGTCATTGAAAAATTAAATTAGATACTACTTTCAACTTTGCTGACACAGCATGTTTTCTTATATATTTTATTGCTCTATCCCTGATCATTTTTTAACATAGGAACTTTACAGAAAGTGATTATTCGAGATTCAGTAACCATAACCGATTTTGATTTCACTACGAATCGCACCAGATGGCTTCAACTCTGCCATATTTTGTTCAATTGATCGAATAAAACTGAATCAAAAACAAAACTACATCTATTAGAATCTAAAATGAAAAAAATAAAAATCTCAATTCAATATGTAAAAGAATCATTAATGTGCTCTTCAATGAAGATTAATACAGAGTTTTGAAATTGCTGATGCATTTCATGTTATTTTATTTAAATATTAAACACTCATTAGAATTCTGCATAAAGAGTATCAGTACAAAGATGGAGGAAGAATCGAAGCACAAAAATGAAAAAAGAGAGTATGAAAACACTTAAAAAAATGGGGAGCGTATCTATCTATCTTTGAAGAAAAGTAATTCATTTTTCTTGTCCTCTTTTTGGGGACAACTGAACGAATTTTTCAATTTATGAATTAAGTTCTTGAAACATTAATAAGATAGTTCGATATGTTAATTTAAGCACTCTTGTCATAGGGCTAAGTAAAATCTCAGTCCATATTTTTGTATTTTTAATCGGATTAAATAAAAGGTAACAGATTCATTGAATCTACTATAGGAAAGGAATCCATCAAGCAACGATCCATTGTCGAATTGGATCATAGAGTAAGACATATATTTCGATATACTGTGAACAATTCTATTGACCATGATAATTAATGACGACTACATCGATCAATCGGAAAACAAAACTGTAAAACAGTCTTGTTTTCCTAATGATTTAAGCGTTCATAATGTATAAAATTACATCATCATGTTTTAGGAGTATGAATTCGAACTGAAAGTACACGTATCTTTTAAAATGTTTATGTGAAATATTTTATACATTTAAATTTTTAAATTTTTAGTATGTTCGAATTGTCATTGTTTCCTTGCTTGTAGAAAAGAGTCTAGCAAACATAAATTGTCTGCTTGCTTGATTGCTTGTGTGTCCACACTTCACTGGTTGGTCGAAGAATAAGGTAAAAATAAAGAGAAATAGTTTTCATAAACCTTCAGTGAAAGGTAATCGATAGTGGAAAGTTCAAATCTGAGGTCAACTTTTCGAAATTTTTTTTGGACTATTTTGTTACACAGAGGATCAATTTTTGGAAGAAATCTTTTGCTTTATGATATCGACAATAGTTTAGTGTACAAGTAGGTATCATACATAGAAATATATAGTTTGATATCTCATGACGTAATAATTAGTAACCTTTATTCTCGAGAGAAACTTCAAATGAGATTCATTTACCTGACAACAAGACCGGGCTTCTTACTTATAACATTACCTGTGAACTCGGACTTTCAAATGGCACTCAAGAAATTTTTCGGGAGCACGTACATAATGATTAGGAGAGTTTAGATAGTTTGAAAATGAAGAGCGATGCATTTTTCCCTCACATACAATCTATATACGTAAACCATTATACGCACTTGTCGAAATCCACACATCTCAAGTGAAAACAGACCTCGATGATCTTCCTCCCAAGCTAATCCTTTTTCGACTAAGAAAAAAACAATTCACTGTTTCCATCAAGCAACTCTTCAGTCCATTATTTCAACGGCCTTATGGTGGAAAAAAGATCCTAGAAACGATTCGAATAACAAGAACGTAATTACCAATCGTACCTGCTTTCGCAATAACTATTTACAAGGTACAAGGACTTACGATGAACAAAATTGTGGTCGATCTTCAAGTTCCAATTGAAACAATGTAAGTGGCATCAATATATGTCCCACTCAGTAGAGTAAAGGGAGCGGAAGATGTGGTCATTCTTCGACCTTCTCTTATTCAAGATGGGGAAGTAACGCATCTAAATGAACTTAACAGAAAGACACAGCAGAAGTATGCTTCTTTTGTTTTTTGAAATTTTATAAATAAATAGTTCGCTGATAGTTCAGAAAGAGAATTTCTACGAGAAAGAGTTGAGTGAGTCCTCAGACGAGCGTTACTTGTATTATAACTAAGATATTTTGAAAAAAAGTATTTTATTCAGTGATGATTTTGTTTAACAAAAAAAAAGGATAGTTCAGGTCATTTCAACTATAATCACATTTATCATATACAAATCACCTACTGCAAATAGATATATATGATTTCTTACTGTATATATTAGGTGGTCATATCTGAAAGAAGTGTTTCTTATATTCGCTATCCATTTATTAGTTTTTTATTACAACAAATCGTTGACTAATATCTCTTTTTATATAGCTCTTGCCTAAAAGATATCCTTTCCAATGACTCTATTGGACATGCTTGAATCGCTAGTTAGTAGTCGATCTAAGCATATTGAAGAGATTTGTCCAAGATTATCAGAGTAAATTTTGAATTTGAGAACTAGAAATCACTGGAATACTCATGAGGAATCTTTCTTCAACTGAAATGGTTGATACGTTCGCTTTAACAACATTTTTTCATTGAATAATTGTTATATTTATCTTTCAGATAAAGCGAACGCATAATCTATTTTTAAAAAATTCACTAAAAATCGAAAATTACATCAATCGAGCTGAATCGGTAGAATTAGATAAAGTTTAAGACGACGAATCGAATGATATTGGTTTTAAGAAGTTTTATGGAAGTTTGTGAATGGAAATGAATATATTTTCAACTAATTGATATTTTTGCTTGTTCTTCGTTGGAACGTTCGCTTTATCTGCATTGTTTCTACTGAGCATTTGCTTTACTAACATAACTAGTAAAGTGAACGTTTGAGATATGTCATTTTATACCGCTAATTACTCAATTATTAAAGGGATTAGAATTAGTAGTTTTTATAATAAGTGAGATATGAACGATAGAATGCAAGCACTGTTCATTTGCGTTGGCTTTAGCTGCCTCGACTCTGTTCGATACTCGAAAACAAAGAAATTTATTTCGCCCTGTATATTTTTAATAATAAAATAAAAATTTTATGGTAAAAAATATGTTTCTATACATAAAACAAAGATTATTTTCTAATTAAAAATAATTAACTTAAGAGAGACTTCGTTAGATCATAGACCAAGGCATTAGAAGAAATAGCATACTTCTGTACGTAAAATTAAACTAAGCTACTTTAAGCAACTTCGAATTACTTCGAGTTATTTTAGTATTTGTTAGTATAACCGTAGATACGGTTCATTCTAGATATAATGGCTATTGGTCAGTTTGAGGATGAGTATCATGTTTAAGGATATTACGACCAGCTTTCGGCCTTTCTCAAGGCTCAATCTTCAAATTGTTTTTTGAGAAAATTTGTATAAAAGATTCAACATAGTCACATGATGTTTCGTTCTTAATTATGAAAACACCTAGCAAGTATGTTTAGAATCTTTCTATCACATAAAAAAAACAAAATTCAAACATTAAGAAATAAAAAAAATTTGTTTGTACATAATAATTCTTATATCAATTAAACCATAGTACTTCCAATCAGAGTCCAAATAGTCTCTGTTATCTAGAAATAAGAAAATGGGATGAAAATTTTTTCCACAAATCCAAGTGAGATTTGTTATGACAACATTATTTTCGAGTAGTTTATGTCAACAATATTTTGTGCTCAATTTTATTGTTTAAAAAAAAAAGGAACACTGATCAAAACTTGAGCAATATACGCACAATCTATCAATATATACAAAGTATCGTAAAGAATGTTCATTGATATTTTATTGGTTTTTCTCATAGGTTCCAGAAATTAATGAGGTTACCATAATGAATTATGTATGTTGCTGCGACTCGGGTATAAATTCCAATTTTTTATCTGTTACTCTCGCTAGATAGAGAATTCGATCTCCTTTTTGTGGATTAAGTTGAAAACGATGAAATAAACTGACGCTATACTTTGGATTCGATTTAGCTTCTTCAATACGTTCTAATTCATCATTATCATAAGCTGTATTTTTTAAAATACCATATAAACCCCCCCCTATAATAGAAGACCCCCCCATATTAGAAGACCCCCCTGGGGCGAAAATTTTGGAAAAACGCCCTATAGGGGTACGGCAATTTTTCCGCGAAAAAACTGCGATTCGCGACATCATAATAGAAGACCCGGGGTCTTTTATTGTGGAGGGGGGTTTAGTACAAATGGATGTTTATTTTCATTTTCACTTCGCTTATCATCTACTTTCCATTTCATTTTTGCTTTTATTTGTTCAATTACAGGAACATATTTTGGATCATAACTACTATGTTCATCATCTTTTGGTTGTACATCACTGAAGAAATCTAATATTGCATGTGTAGCAAATGGTGTTGCTGTTGTCAACCAAATTAAGACTTTCTTTGAAGTCTGCCTTTGATATTGTTGAATATCTCGAACCAAATGACCAAAAATAAAAGGCAATATGCCATTTCTTTTCCATGCATCATCTATACATGTTAATACTAGATATACTAAAGGATCATTATTATACACTGATAAACCAAATTCGAAGTCAGCCGTAAAATATCCAATGTATTGATCTTTTGTTCGTGCTAGGTAAATGTGAGTTGACTCAGCAATAGCAGTATCGATTCGATATGATGGATCTTTATAACTTTATGCAGTTATATCATAAATATTGTTTATATTTGATGATGATTTTAAAAATTCAGGTATACTTAATCTTTCGATTTGAACTGATGATGGATATTTTATTTGAATTGAATTTTGACGTTGACATAATTTTATAATCATACTACGTCCTTGCAATATTGTTGAAGGAAAAAGTTGTTTCACTGATGATAACATGGTTTATTTTCTAAAATCAAAATACATTCTCAGATTGGAACGATATAAAAAATAACAATCAAATATGACAGATATAATATAAAAATTTAAATTCATTCTCATCCTTATATAAAAGATAAAAGAAAAGAAAAAAAAGATTTGTTTTTCCCTGGGTGACGTTGTATAATAACAAAACGGCAAAGGTAACCTGTTGAGTGAGCATGTCAATGAATGTAAGTTTATCAAAGATAAAATATGGTTGATTATTCCAAACAGTTATTTAGAACTAAAGAAACGAACAATACAAAGCAAATATCACGAAAAATATGATCTATCTAAAACAAAAAGATAGTGAATAAATATAAAGTATCCATTTAAACAAAAATGTAAAATTAGCGCGTATTAACAGTTCATTTTTTTCCATTCTTTTACTTCATTATGCATTATTGGAAATGTCTGAATTTTCGTGTTCTAATTATCATCGGTTTTTTTACGCTTTAATCTTTTTATTACATTGTTAACATCAACATTTTTTTGGTTTGTTATATAAACACATTGAAACATCAAATTGTGAATACTTTCAACAATGCACATCCCACTTGTGATTAAGGTATTGGAGTGCATTTACTACACGATTTATTTACCGTATTAATTACTTCAACCAATCAAAACTCACGATTTCAGAGATTTTTAACTGTGTACATCATGTTTCAGAGAAATATTATACGACATTATAATGAAAATAATGTTCACAGATAAAATTAGCGAAGAATAACTAAAATTTATATAATTTTACATTTCAATCAAATGTCAGATGTCGCTTCTTCTAAGTAATAGGTGAATGTATGTAATATCGATGTCTAAAAAAAATTAGAAATGGGAATATTTATGTTGTGTGATCTCGCATCCTTATAACAAAATATATTCCTCGTTGTGTGAGTATTAATCAGCAGATTGAAGCTGTTCAGAGAAAATTTTTCAGTCTTATTTCATTCATAAAATAATTTAATTACGAAGAAATGGATGATTTTGTTTGTGCCGGTATTCTCATTCATTCGAGATGTAATGAAATAGCTTTGTCTTGTAGTTTAAGAAATAATATTTCAGTCAAAATAAAACAACATTTGATCACTGGAATGGTCTTGAAGCGCTAAAGACCACATCCTCCAAAAACTTATTATGGTTTATAATAGCACTGTTTTTCTTGTTTATGATGACCCTAATTTTTATTGATAGAACATATTTATAGGAAATGCATCACGATCTAACCTATTGATTTACAGACAATTTGGACGAATATGATTGTTAATTAAGAAACCGTTAATAGTATAAGAGTCATTGCAAACGCTGAGTGTTTTTACAATGCTTCATGTCTATTTCAAGCAAAACATGTGCATTGGTTTGCGATAAGAAATATGACGTTATGTATGGAAGTAGTAACTCATGGAACACAAATCAATGAATGTCCTCGAGTATGCTTTTTCCAACTATGAATGAGGTCTTCTCCGATAAGAATCCATCTGACTTTTCAGAAAAAGATGTATAGAAAAACGAATTTTTAACTAATAGACCATAATATTCTACTAAATATGTTTACTTTTCAGAGAGGTCTTTTCGCGCGTTCTACATTTGAAAGTGTATCATATTGGTTAAATTCTATGATTGAGAAAACGAATTTTGTCACTAGAAAATCGATAAAATTTCTCTAGAACATTATATGAAGGAGTAGTAAAGCAATTCAAAAGCATTTTCTATAGTAAATAAATGTTTTTTCTAACTAACTATTGTCTCGTATTATCATTTTCTCATGAGATATTCGACTTGGAATTAGTACATTGATAAGACAGTGGTATTAGAACATTCCTCATACTGAGTTCAAATCGTGATGTGTACATGAAATATATGAAATCTCCGTTAATTGCATAAACTTTTTTTGAAACAATGAATTTTCAAAGAGGTCTTCTAATATGTTTGGTGCATCGTTTATTTAAGGGGATCTTTTGATGTGTCGAGAGCTTTATATAAAGAACAGGCGTTTGAAATTAAATAATTGTTTATCTTTAAATAAAATATTCTATCTTCTCCTTAATCAACCTTTCAATAATTTCAATTAATAGACGTCTGCTAATATTAGCAGTGTTATTTTTCTGTTAAATTTAAATTATCGTGAGTTAAATGTATTTTAAAGTTGCATTATGTGCACTTTCTATTTTAATAAATTCTGTATTGTTAAATAAAAAGTAAGTATATTCATCTTTCTGTATAATCTTTTGATTGTCAGATTCACGGCAGTGTTAACATCTTCTGCGATGAATATATCACACTATTTTTATCACTTATCAATGTAACTAAGTCGATCTTATCGACGTCCATCGCTCAATACATAATGGTTGTATGCTATATAATAATAGTGGCACAATCAGTGTTGTAGAATATTCCTCCTGCGCCCCTGCTGAAGTGGGAAAATTTTCCGAAGTGGTTATAATGGAAAATTTTTGAAGAACAGCTAAGGAGAAACTCTTGAAAAAATGTTATGAGAGAAAATTAAGAAAGCAATAGAGAACTTCAACATTGAAGTCTGATAGAGTGTGAAAGTCGTCCTGAATTCTGTGATGTCTTTGTGTTTCTCTTTAGAAGAGGCTTCAACTACAGAGTTCTCAAAAGACTTCAAGAGTTCGTGAAGCTCCACAAACGAAATCGTAGTTGTTTCTCTCTTAATCTTCTTTAAAAAAACAGAACAGTATTGTCCATTCAAATTAGTTTCAGCTGATTCGATAGTTTTGAGCCTTTTGAGAAAGGAATAACTAGAAAGAATTATGATGTCTTACGAACAATAGTAAAAGGAAGAAAACTGTTGCATGCTTTTACTTGTGCTTTTGATAGAAATAAAGTAGCCTGTCGTTGGTGAAATAAAAAACACTTTAGGGAAATTTTTATATTGTTTTGGAAGATTCTGCACCTCTTTATAGAAATGTCATTTAATAATTTTAACTTATTTTTCAAAATAAATATTTTCTTTCTGCGATGACGATAATGATGATTCACATTTGATGGAAACCATAAAAACATTCGCTTCACCTTCATCATACTCCATATCTTTCTTGTTTCTTCCTTCGTTAATATTAAACATGTGACGAGATGACAAAAATAGGGAGCAAAAATAAATATTCATGTTGCATTTTATTAAAAGTTTTTAATCGTAGTTTACTCTTTTTTCTTTAAGTGAACACACAAATGATACTATTCTATTTTAAACATAACATTTTTATAATAATCATTTCAAATGGATACCAAATAAAATATGACATGTTTTATAATTTTTCTTTTCTAGATTATAATCATGACAGATGCAATAGAAAATACTGAACGTGAAGTTCTTCAGCTTCATATTGGTTCTGCAGGTGTTCAAGTCGGTAATCATTGTTGGGAATTATATTGTCTTGAACATAATTTAGATATTGATGGATATCAATGCAGTGAACAAAATTCAGATCTTCCTCCTCGATGCTTTTTTTCTGAATGCAATATTGATACACGGAAAAAGTTTAGTTCAAATGCACTTTTTATTGATTATGATTCAATTATAATAGATGATATAAAAACAAGTCAAATGAGAAATTTTTATAATGATAATCAATTTCTTTTAGCAAAAGATTTTTCTCATACAATTTTGGATAGAATTCGAAAACAAATTGAAATTTATGATCATTTTCAAGGTTTTATCATTTCACATTCAACATCTGATAAATGTTCAAATTTAACATCGAAACTATCAAGTAATCTTAAATCTGAATATTCAAATAAAACAATTTTAACAAATTCAATATTTGGATCATCAATTAATATTTGTGATATGTCTAATCTATTAGAATTCGCTGATATAATTATACCAATGGAAAATAAAGCTATTTTTAATATATGTAAACATCGATTAGATATAGAAACACCAACATATTCAAATCTAAATAGACTTATTGCCACATGTTGGAGTAATATAACATGTTCAATGAGATTCGATGGATGTTTATTATCACATTTAGATGAATTCAAAGAAATATTAATTCCTTTTCCTTCATTAAAATTAATAACATCTTATTTATCTCCATTAATTCCATATTCATACAGTGAAAATATAAATTTTAAATCTCCATCAGTATATGATATGTGTATACCATCATTCTTTCAATCAAATATATGTTTTATTAATCATATGATTCCATATATAATGACTTTAGCACTTTCTTTACTGTTTCGTAGTGAAAATATAATTCCAAAAGAAATTGGACAAAAATTAATTTGTGATATGAAAAAATGGATAAGATTTTCTGATCAAACACCAACTGGATTTCGATGTGGAATAAATTATCATCGTCCATTTATCTTTAATAATCAATCAGATATTTCTCTTACTGATAAACAAGTTTTAATGTTAACAAATGAAACATCAACATCGAAATATTTATGTGATATAATTTTAAATTATGATGAAAAATCTTCAAATCATGAACAAGAAAATATTGAAATAATCGAAGCTCGAAATAATATACAACAATTAAAAATAGATTATGAACAATTTGAAAAAGAAATTATCGATGAAAATCAATTAGATTTGACAACTCCTTTTATGTAATTATTTAATTGAAAAAGAATCTATTCGAAAATCATTTGATTAGTTGAAGAAGGTGTTAAGGGAGGGATCAGAATATATCCCTAATTATCATAAGAAATAAGAAAAGTGTTCAACGATTTATATAATTTCCACTAAAAATTGATTTTTGGTACTGGTCTTATTAAAAAATAGAGAGGTTTATTGTGTCTGAAGATCTGCCGTTACTGCATTGCATTCTTAGAAAAGAAAACTGCCGCGATGATTTTCAAAACATCGTTTCGAATTTTACTGTTTCAATTGTATTAGACAAGAAATCTTGCTAGTAATCTATCAAATTCATTCAGTCCTACATTGTTCTATGTTTAAGCACTGGAATTTCTAACGAATCCATGCAGTTTTTCAATGTTTTGAAAAAAAAACCTGTCGCCATGAACAATTCTACTTGAAAGTAAAGCCTCTTGTAGAATTGAAAGGTAAAGTAACTTTTAGCGAGCAAAAGTTGGATGATTGTATTTAACCCTTTCAAGCCAACCGTACTAAATATAGTGCACTTTTTTCAAGTCTTATAGTCTTCAAACAATTCACGAATTCAAAAGTATACAGAGACGATTCTAGACCACACATTTATATTAAAACTTTAACTATAATAAACTCATTCATATAATAAATATAGTCAACATTTAATAGACCGTTATACTCTATGTACCATGGTTTTACAAATATTTATCGCATGAATGAGTTTATTATATTATTGATTTTAGTATAGCTATGTGCGTTGAAATCTCTTCTGCATAACAAAGAAAATCATTTGCCAATATCATTTTGTATGGACGAGTTATTCAAAGATTACTAAACTTGAAAAAAATTGTACTATATGTAGTACATTGGATCTGAAGAAATAGATTGCTTTTGTGATCTCCGAAAGATTTCGTTTTTTCGTGTTGTAATCAAATCAGGGGTGACTCCTATTAATATTCCAAAAGTTGGTTTTGCGATAGCTCTCCTCCGACGTTTGACCTAGGCTAAAATTCCCGTTAGATATAACCATAATACTTGTCCAGTACCTTTGTTGGATGGGAGGGAAGACACAGCCATCGGTCCAAAATGACATGAAAAGTTTTTTATAAGTTTTGATGAAAATATTTAGAACGCATTTTGTCCATATTTAATATCAAATCCAAAATGTATTTCATCTGTTAGTTGAACCATGCCCGTGAAAGGGTTAATATATATAGGATAGTCAAAAAGTTCTTATAACAACTGTCTAAAATTTCGTCTTCATTTTTTTGTTCCTTATGTAAGCCTATTCTAGTAACAACATCTGTTATGTATTAAAATACTACTACATAATTTCACAAGTGTCTGTTATGGGAAATTTTTAATGAATTTTTTGAACATTACTGTTGTCAGATGCATAAACTGTGTTTACACGCATATATAGGAACTCATTGGTTGTTTAGTGTAACTGCTGCTTACGGGCAAGGTAGCGGTTCGTATCGCAGTTATTTATTGAGCTCCTCGATTTTCAAGTAAACAGGAGTCGTTAGACGATGATTCTTGGAATGATCGTCCGTTATCCATCATTACTCAGCAAAATATTAATACAGTCCAAGGTCTGGTGAATGATGATCGATATATTAGTATTGATTATATTGCTACATTTTAGACGCAGTTATGATATAACTATCATAATAAATACTTGAAGATATTAGTTAAAAATTTACATAAAAAATTATCATCAACAGTAAAGAGCATAAATTTGTATGAAAAAAAATGTAAAATTGTATATGCTAGAGATTTTTCTCAATTCAGTTTATGGTTCATTCATCATGCGCATCTAGCTTCGTTCTTTCAGATCTTTGGTTGTTCAGTTGTCTGAAACGTAGTTTTGGTAAAAATCCAAATAATACAAGTTTAGCTTCAGCGATATCCAAGGAACTCAATTGAACACTTATTCAAGAATATTAAAAGACATTCCAGAAGTGGATTGATAGGATGAATTTTTGCAGTGAACATCACGCGCATTATTTCGAATATTTAATGTAAAAAGATTCGGAATATGTTTTTTTCTATTAATGAATATTTGAAAGTTGTAGAACTATTTGACTATTCTATATAAATAAGATTTTAAAATTAAAATCATTAAATCGTTGAATCGATATAAAAAATTCTAAATCTATTTGGAGAAATTTTAACGCTTTAAGTCTTGAAAAGAAAGAATCTATTATGTATGTATACACTTCCCATGTGAAAGAAAACGATGCCATAAATGGCCTTAAACAGCGCAAATTGGCAAAAAACAGCTGCCATTACGATGGTCATTTATGAAGCATCGTAAAACGGTGAAATATGGCCATAATCAATGTCGTTTAAGATAACTATTTCGATGCTACTGAAAACGACTGCCATACGACTGCTGTTTTCTTGCCGTTTTACAGCATTTTTACATTGAATTATGAAAGACAGTTTAGCACGTGAGTAGACATTGTTAGATGACCTGATAATAACACCTCTTGTTGACTTTTACCTATTATTGTAAGGGTACTATGTTGAAACATTTTTATGGAATGCTTTCTTATTCTCTAAATGAATTTCATATCTTTCTTTTATTCTATTTATTATTGATCTGCGTCCCTAATCAAATTTTTTCGACTGTTTTGTACATCGATCTTGTATCCGGCGAGCTCTAGTCGACACACTATAGGATGACTCATACGTCTTCTTCACTTTTTGAAGTACACATAACTCTCGGATTTAAATCCGAGGTTTCCGCATTTATTTCTATTTATTTAGAATGATCGTAGTGCTAGATAGAAATGATAAGTATCATTTATATTTCAAAATATTTTATTGATTTAGAACTGAGCATTGTTTACCGAAAATAGCCTTAAACGGCGTCGTTTACTTTATGGCAAAAGAATGGCTCTCAATCCGAGTTCACGCAAAACAACGGAAAACAATGATCGTTTTTCATCGTTTAAGGCACTAATTATGCCATTTCTTCACCATTCAAGGCAGTTTACGACGCCGTTCCAGACGACTCAAATGATAGGCCTGGATTTTTTTATTTAAATAATGAATCATCTGATGTTTTTAACCTGAAAAATTGAAGAGTCAACATTTTTTAAATAAGTCTAAAATCTTTCGATTCACCGATTGATTTAATTAATGTCAGAGGAAATAGCATTGGAAATCAGATGATGTAGTGAAAGAAATGTGCTAATTTCGAATACTCTAAGATTTTTCATGGAAAAAAAGTCAGATATATTATTGAATGAATGAACGAAATCAGCTAAAAAAATGATTAGAAGGTTTCGGAAGAAGTTGTATTAAATATTAAAAAAATTATGGATCACGAGCAAACAGAAGTAAAAATTCAATAAAATGCATAATTTTTTCAGGTTTAATATGTCCATATCCATCTTTAATAATAATTTGTTTATCTTCAAGTACTTTCATTGGAGTTTTTAGTCGAGCTATAACTTCTTTCCAAATTTGTTCTGTTTCAACTTCAATAATTATATGAATATCATCTGGATGAATATTTTCAGACCAAGAATATTTAACATCAACAATTCCATTTCTAATATGAAGACTAAATTTTTCATTTGTATCAATAAAATGGAATAAAATTAATTGATTTAATCCTTCAGCATTTTTATAATTAAAATTAGCAGCTAATAACATAAAACAACTTTTTAATGGAGATATTAAAATTGATTGAACAATTTGTGTTGGTGTTGGTTTTATATCAATTAAACCTTGAATTTCTAATGATTTTGTTAAATACCAATTTCTTCCATTTGCTGAAACTTCGAATGAAGCTAGTTTTTCTAATGTTAAACTTTGTAATTTATTTATTTCTGAAATATTTAAATTTTCAGGATAAAGATTTAATGCTTCAGTTAATTCTAAAACCCATTGATATTTTTCTTCTTGAAATGCTTTTTTAGCATATTCAAATACTTTTTCACTTCCACCACCAAGTTTAATTAAATTTTCAGCATGTATTTTTGGCGAATCAACATTTAAATCAGATGTTTTTCCACTAAACCAACCTAAATATCGATCAAATATTGCACGAATACTCCTAAATAAAAAGAAAACAAATATTTTATTTGAAATATAAAATTATATAAATTATTTAACCAATTAATAGTTCCATAATATTCTTGTAAATATGGATGTTCTCGTAACTTAATTGGTAATTCAATTAATTTATTTCCAATAATTTCATCTGATGTGAAACCTTGATTAATAAATCTAATTGTTTGATCATGAACAAATTGAATAGCATCTCGATATTTAGTTATTATATCATAAATATCATCTTTTCCTTTGATTGGTTTTGTATGTGATGGTATTAAATATTCTGCTCTTAAATCTCTCATTAAATCTAATGAAAAAATCCATAATCTTGCATCTCGTGCTGGTGTTCCACGTATTGCATAAATATTCGGAAATGCTTTATAAATATTATCAGCTGCAAAAAGAACTTTTTCTTTTGGCATATATATAACAATTTGATCATCTGTTTCACCAGGTGCATAATATAAAATAAGATCTCTTCCTTCTATTGTTACTTTATAGCTATCTGTATTAAATGTATCTGTTGGACGAACAAATCCTGCAGTATTATTTTGATTATAATTTAATGTTGAACCGATTCCACAATTAATGTGACCTGTTTCTTTTGTTAAATATGTACCAAATTGTCTTGCTGCTCTTTTATATCCAATTGGTTGAATTAAATTCGCTATATTATCAAGAATTTGTAATGTTTTTGCATGAGAATAAATTTTAATATTATTTAGATTATCTTCAGCAAATATTTGTGCACCAAATATATGATCAGCATGAAAATGAGTATAAATAATAGCAACTATTGGTTTTGATGATATTATTTGAAAATCTTTCTTAAGTTCTCTAGCACTTTCACGAGAGTCTAATGTATCAATTAATATATTTCCATTATTTCCTTCAATTAACATACTATTAGCTAAACCATATCCAACAGCACAATGAATTCCTGGAAGAACTGTTAAAACTAAAAAGATAAAATAAAAAAAAAAGTTTTATATATATTAGACATTATTTAAAATTATACTTTGTTTATGAAATTCTTCAGAATGATTAATTAAACATTCAGGTACGTTTATTATATTATTATATTGATTAATATCGCACATATTCAAATTTATCTAAAATTATTTCCAGAAATAAACTGGAGATAGACAAAAATAACTGTTACTAATATACTACACTATAGTGATATATCTTGTTTCGCCAGATCTTGAATCTTATGAGAAAAATCTTAGCCAAGATATAAGGTACAGAAAAGTAAATAGATCTTAGCAAATATGTGTACAAGATCTTTAATTGGACTTTGAGTACAGACTTAGATTATGCCATTAAGATATATGAATGCAATATTTATCGCCCAAGATCTAAAAATCCGATCGACTATTTTTCTCCTGCTTCAAACGAGATCGTACTGAACTATTCAAAAAACCATGATCTTCATTCATAGGTTTTTATTAATACATGCCATTTTTTATGTGGGTAAATCTCACTCTTTATATCGCATGTGTTTTCTTGTCCTTCATCTCGATTATATCATTGTTCTCTGCTTTCTTTTTATTTCTTACTATTCTATATAATGATATGCTCTGTGTGATTTGAAAAAAATCCTGAAGTGAAATAGTGTGTAGTTAATATCATACATCGAGAGTAGCGGTAACGCTACTCCTCTAGTTCGTCATTATGATCACATTAAGAGAAAGGGTGCAGCAGTAACGAAACTATCCCAGTCCCTCTCAATTTTTCATTACACTGATGTTATTCCCTTTTCTGAAAGAAAGGGTTATACACCGTTTAATCCGGTGGCTAAAAATGCTTAAAGTTTGTTTGTTCGTTTGTTTGTTTAATCCAATCAGATTGCAGCAAAATTTTATCTTTCACAATTCTTTATACTTTGATTGAAAAACAGCTGACTCTAGGGTAATCGAAGTCGAGGAACTCGAATCTGATGTTAGTTTTTTAAAATTTTTTTGAGAATCATTTTTTTTAGACAAAGGACCATTTTTTTCTGCAAAAAAAATTTTTTTTATAAGGGTTGACCGAAGGGTAACCAGGGTCGAGGAACTCGAATCTGGTGTTAGTTTTTTCGAAATTTTTTTCGAATTCATTTTTTTACACAAAGGATCACTTTTTTTGCAGAAAAAGTTTTTTTGTATAAGGGTTGACCGAACGGTAATCAAGGACGAGAGACTCAAATCTGAAGTCTGTTGCATAAAAATTTTTTAACGATCAATTTTTTAAACAAACAACAAATTTTTAACAAAAAGCATTTGCTTTTTATGAAGTTTGGTCAACGGTCGTTAATGTCCAGGAACTTGAATCTGACTTCGATTTTTTAAAATTTTATAAATGAATAGCTTGACGGTAATTTATAAAACACGATTTCTACGAGAAAGAGCTGAGCGAGTCTTCAGACGAGCGTTACTTGTTTCTTAGTGAGTGTATTAACAGATGTTCAGTACGCTTTTCAGAGGAATTCAAACGAGATGCATCTATTCAGTTGAAGCCTAGACTAATATTAAAGGATGTAGCGGTGTTAAATATGGAAACGGCTAGTCGTGAGTGGCCAACGAACGATTAGTCGTTGATTGAAAAAGTTTAGCATAAGTGTAATAAGTGAAATTTTAGGTACCTTAATAGATTCTCAAGAAACTCGATTCTTTAGGAAAAATAATTCTTTATTCGACATTTTATGTAACAGAGCATATCCAGTAAAGGAATCTTGAATACTAACATAGTGTTATTTGCTTAGTGTAGCGTAAGCAGAAATAGATATGTAGTCGTGTCGTCCTAAAACTTTAAAAAGTTGGTCGGAATTCTCTAGTTTGGAAAAAAAAAATTTTTCATGGAATTGTGGTTTGGAGTGATCGCCTCCTGGTCACACTATTGGACTTGATAAACAAACCGAAACATCTGAACTGTATCTAATTTCGTTTTAAAGAAACAGTCGTATAGTGATAAATATTGCGCCTAAAAAGGTATGAATATTTATCTCTCCGTTTTGTTGAAACAAGACAGAATTTAGGATTAGAAAATATGACGTCCAAATCACTGAATATAGTCAGATGTCTGTACTAGACTTGATCAAAATCAATCGAAGACAAAGACTCAAACTTGAGGTTTGCTTGTCATTTATATATGAATAGGTATATGGAAATTTCTATAAAACTATCATCTCTAGAGTGGGTGTTCTTTTCGTAGCTTTCATGCAATCAAAGGGATTGAAATATAAGATAATACAAATGAAAATTATTTTGAATAATAATCACACTAAAGTTTCTCTCAGAAAAGGGTCAGCGAATCCGTAGGATGAGCGCTACCTTGTATGATTACATGTGAATATATTAGACTCAAACTAATAAAATGAGAGAGCTTTTTCTTATTAAAAGGTTACATAATCAATTTGTTGTGTATGTCAAATGATGTTTATTTCTAAAATCGCGATATCACAAATCAATAGGTTCAAATCCAAGTTTTACCCATAAAACTACCTCAGAATTATCATAGGTTGTAAGTGACTACCACTGAAATAGTACCAGTACAATGAATAGTCCACTGGTAATTTTGTTCTGATTTGAATTATATGCACATTTACTCAAAAGTAGTCACTTTTACTATTCTTTGTACCATTGTTGCATATTATCATACTTTTCTTTTGTTCTTTTGCATTACATGAAAAATGAATAGACGAATTTTTTATTGCGCGAATAATGTATGACCGTCACAGTATGATAAGAAGTGGTTCCGATTTTTCAACTTGACAAATAATAGATACGGTACTAGTTCTTAACCTTAGATAAAGTGTTGATATCTAAAACTTTGAATGAAGGTTTTTTTAGCCTTTTTTATATTATTTAGTAGAGCTCAAATTGCTGATCACGATACCTTACTTTTTAGCACCAGCAAGTCCTTTCTTCTAGTTAAATATTCGAAGGAACTTTTCTTTCGAAAAAAACACATCTTTTATAAAATGTACAAAATTTTTTACTTCACTCTTTTTCAAGGTTCTGACAATATCTTTTCAGATTCAACATTAAAAATAGAGGTGTTAATTTATATTTACACTTAATTTAATTTTTGTAATTTATTAAATTAAATTATTTCTGTCTCATATTAAAAGTAAAAAATTTTCTCTACTTCTCATCTAATATTTCTTTACGAATCCAGCCCCAATCTAGTATTATCAATTAAATAACATGTTATGACATTGCCTAACTGGGAGTACAATCTGAGATATTTCGGTGCCTTTCTCAGAATATTATCTAGAACCAATTAGGGTCTATTTAGGAACAATATGTTCAATCTTTGGAGGCCTACCTGAGGATTTTATCTAGAACACTTTCGAACCTATCAGAAGATGCTACTAAAAACTTTTTCAATTCTGTCTCAAGCGTTGCAATGAATGTCCCTAATAACTATCCTTGGATTTAGATTGGTACATGAGTTTGTATAAGGCAAAAACTTGATATCAATTTTAATAGTATAATCAAATGCGATTCTTTTTCAGAGTCATTTTAGATTTTGTCAAAAATCGAATTTCTGTGCTTGAATATTTGTGTTGGATTCTTTGAAATTAAACTTATCGATGCATTTTTTTTCTGCATCTGAATAGAGAAAGAGATTTTGGTGATAAGAATGATTTCAAATCGTTATTCGGTAACTATTACTTTTAATTGAGACCCAATTTTTATACGCGGTATTTTTGTTACACAATTGAATAAACGAGATTTTTTTCCATGAAAGGCATATCAATAAGCTTTGTTCAGTGGAATTATTTTCAGCACAGTTTAAACTGCTTTTGTACTCCTCACACGAATATTCGAGAGAAAGGAGAGCTTGCGCATGTGTTTATCTACATCATGACTTCTATTGTGAAAATAATTCCATTGGACAAAATTGGGAATGATATTCACCAAATAGCTGTTTTAAATCATTCTTATATCCAAAATCTTCTGATCTATTCTGACGTAAAGAAAAAACCGCATTGAATGAGTTTAATATCAATGAATTATACGAATACCTCAAGTAGTACAATAATAAAATGTCGTATTCGTAATTAGGATACTTTATTTTACCGATCCGTAAAGAGCATAAATGAAACAAAGAAAACAATATTATTTTTTGAAAGCCTGAGGATTCTCCTAAACATTCCTAAGTAGAGCTAAAAGAGTTCGAGCTTGTATTCTTAGGTATGTCTCTAAAAGCTACATATATTGTCCGTAGGTAGATCTTAATCGGTTCTAGATAGTATTCCGAGGTAGGCACCAAAATATCTCAGATTGTACTCCTAGTTAGACAATATCATCACATGTTATTTAATTGATAATATTGAGTCGATGCTTAAAACATAAAGAAATATTAGATTAAAAGTAAAGAAATTTTTTTACTTTTAATATGAGACAGAAATAATTTAATTTTAATTTAATAAATTACAAAAATTAAATTATCTATAATTTCAATTTATTTAATTCTAACAGAGCGCCTCGCATTGCGTCAGATCTACTACACATTGGTCGATTTCGTGAACCTATGTATTAGTTTTGCTATGTAACTAATAGAATAAAGCGAAATGTTTTACCTCATTCGTCTCACCATATCGTTAGGCAAAAAAGTATGCATCACTTTTTTTTGTTGAGAAAGATCGTCTTTACTGAGCTATAACCATTTCAGAGCGTATTCATCGATTTTCAAATTCAAATAAAACTTTTTGTCAAAAACAAAAATACAAATTTTGAATTAGTACAAAAAACTGAGTTAAATGAACTATTATTCAAGTTGATTTGACAAATTTCATTTTTTAACATATATATCGAAATTTCAGTCTTTGGCAATATCTGAAAAAATAGGAAAAATGAAAGTTGTCAAATCAACTTGAATAATAGTTCATTTAACTCAGTTTTTTGTGCTAATTCAGTCAGAATCTGTATTTTTGTTTTCGACAAAAAGTCTTATTTAAATTCGAAAATTGATGAATACACCTTGAAATGGTTATGGTTCAGTAAGGACGATTTTTCTCGACAAAAAAGTGTAATCCATATACTTTTTTTTACCTAATCATGTGATGAGTCGAATGCGTTAAAACATTTCGCTTTATTCTTTTAGTCACATAGCAAAACTAATGGATACGTTTACGAAATCGGCCAATGTGCCGTAGATATGACGCGATTTGAGGCGCCACCGTCAATAGAATTTTGGGTCCATAGACGATTTAGCAACTTTTTTATTCTAAGTTTTTGATGTTGAATCTGAAAAAAAGATGTGTTTTTTTCACAAAACGACTTCTTCTGAATATTTTGAATTTTTAACCAGAAGAAAGTATTTGTTGATGCGAAAAAGTATTGTATCGTGATCAGCAAGTCAAGCTCTACCAAATAGTGTAAAACAAGGCGAAAAAAAACTTTTTACGCAAATTTTCAAATGCCTGCACCTTACATACATCATACTTCGACATACGATATCAATTAATACTTACTACAGTAGTATAAGAATATTGTGGATTATAACTCATCATTTGTCATAGATTTTATTTTTATTATTTTTTTCCCATTGATGACGGTAAGCATGTGAGGGAGAAGGTGAATACAAGGTGTGTGGGTGAGAATGAAGGTAAAAGTAATTTTATTTTGATGCAACGAAGTGTAGAAAAAAATTCTAAAAATAATATTTTTGAAAAATGATGGGTTATAACCCATAAGATCCGAACTCTTTACAAGGTTTAAAAATCAGATTAAAAGTTTCATTTTAGCTTTATTTTTATTCGCTTTTTACATAGGATATGTTTTCTTCATCAGATTTCTTTTTCGTTCTTGATATAACAATTGATTGATTATTATGCGTCTTTATTTTTCTGACCTTCTCTTTGTGTAACTCTTTTTTCGTAATGTTAACCTTAATGATGCTTCTTTCTCTTATATGTTCACGATGCGAGACTGTGTTTGAAGAGATATCACGACTAGACTGATCAAATAGTTCAATAAACATTATTATCGAGGATAATGATGAAGCTATTGGCTCAATTCATCACTGCTAAAATGGAGATAACGTTTTTTATAAGAATAATTCCCATCGTTGAAATAAAATAGCATCCTAGTTTTTTTGCGTGTACTTTATGATGATTCTAATTCAGGATTATATAAATCAATCCAATTTAACAAAGCATATACTTAGTGGCTAATGAAATTTAGAAAAGTGAATCTCTCTAATTTATGGAATCTCAAAGTGTTGCTATACACATTCAACTACAATACAGTTTTGTCATCTGAAAATGTAAAAGTAAATAAAGCAAAGTCTATAATGTAGAAAATTTTTTAATAAAATTTTTTTAATTTAAATTCTTCTTATTCACTTACATTTTCTTCTGTCAATATTTGTTAAAAGAACAGGTCAATAAAGATAAACCATTTCTTTATTTCTATACCAAAAAAAAGATACTACTATCGAAAATTACTTCTTTTCTTCAAAATGTTAAAAATCAAGATAAGAATGTCTTTTTTGAATAATGTATTATCACAAAGAGACTATATGTTTACTTATATCGAGAAAGAAAAAGAATCCTTCTGAGAGATCAACTATGAAACAAATGGTATTTTGTGTCACCGTATGACTCTGTATGAATTAAAGTTGCTTTGAATTAATTGAACTACTCACTTGTGTTTAAGTATAAATAATTTTAAAGACATATTTAACTAAAATCGTTTACATTTTATAATTATGAATAACACAAAGCAACATACTTTTTTTTTATACAAGTCAATTGTCAGATAATTTACATGTACGACTGATAAACTTTATAACAATTTCTGTTCAAGATTTATTACTTTTCCGATTTTTATATACATGGTATTGTGTTCAAGTACAAGCAATCTTATTGTCGATCCACTTGTTACTACTAGAACTGTTCTTTAATGTTCATATGCAATCTATCTTTTTTTTGTTTCGATATTTATAAACTATATTCTATTCTCGTTATATGTATATTGATCATGATCTAAAATATAGAATAAAAGAGATAAGTTCACATCTTGACGGTTTGAAAACATGTGCTACTGAATGAGGAAGCTATGAAATGGTTATTAGAAATGCTATATTAATCATTTATATACAACAACAGACTTTTCTGCAATAGCAGTACATCTAAGGGCTTTTATGACATCCACTCTAGAATCTAAAGATATCTGTTAGAGTGATGATGACTGGTGATGAAGTGGACGATCTTCGTCCTTCGTTTATTTCTTTAACCAACCAATATAGAAAACGGTGTATATATAACGAGAGATCGAGAGAGAGACGAGAAAGAATATAAATGAGTGTGCAGCGCGACATCACGTCGCCCTAACAATCAGTTATCAATTATCCTTTTAAATTGAATTTCTCGACTCGAATACAGCAGATGCGTTTGCATTTTGTAATTTTTAAAATAGAAATAGTAATCAAAACCATACTACTGATATTAGAGAAAATGTCTAGAAAATGTGATCAATTTTTATTTTTATTATTTATGAAAAAAGAAGATTTCAGATAAAATCTATAATGTTTAAATTATAGAAATAAAAACAGTCGATAAACATTCATTGTAAATTCAATTGTTTTTGAACCATTGACAAAAATGTTGAAGCAATGCCTACTAATATTGTTATTACTAGTTTTACTATAAATGTTCGATCAATAGTGAGACTAAGAAGAGTAATCTAATAAAAATAAAGCTTAATTTAAAAAAGAACTCTGTAGTGCTCTGCATCTTGACGTGCTCTTGAAGTACAACAAAAGATTTAAACATGTTGCACGAGTCCGGACCGAGAATTCTTGGACAAAAAATTAAAAAAATCGTCAACTGAAAATAAATGAAAAAGATTTTTCATCTGTTTCAAAAATAGCCTGTTTTTCGATTAGTACATCGTGGAAATCATTGAAAGTCTTCCTAGAAACGCAACTCGAAAAAAAAAATTCATATTATTTTTGAAAGATCTGAACACAGGTTATCTTTCGAAGCATTTATTTCAATTTCGAAATTTTTGACGAAAATTGAGATTTTTTCGGGGTGAGGAGGGTTTTTTGGTCGAATAAATATTTTCTGTAGATGTAAGCACGATAGATGTGTTTTCATCAAACGATCCGAACTATGAATCTATGATTTAGAATACACGCAATTGGAACCAAAAGACTCCTTCCTTTTTTTGATCGAGACAAAAACTTTAGGTTCTTGAACTAAATTGAATTTCATCAAATACACTGGTGCACTCTACAACTTTCTAAATTTAAATCAATTTCAATAGAAAAAAAATTTAGAGAACTGTACCATTTTTTTTTGTATCGCATCAATATTTACTAATTATACTGGTTGATTTCATACTTGATAGTTATTATTCAATATTCTTCGATGTATTAAAATTATTTTGTTTTACTGTAATATAGGTGAATAATTATTAAATTAAGTATGGAAATGATTCATGTAACAACTTAACTTACTAATACAATTGATACAGATTTACTGAATAGATGAATATTTAATTGAGCAAAAATGAATCAATTACTGATACATTACTATTAGTATTGAACAAACTGCCAATTTACTAAGCAAGTGATTAGTTAACTGAGTAAATTCTACTGAACATTCACAAAAAAAAAATGCTGAGCATTTATTTTGTTCCCCCGTATTTTATATGTAAGATATGAAAGAAGTAATTTTTGTTCGAAATAGTCGGGTAGAATTTTGCTTTTTTGGAAACAAAATGTGCGACTATAAGATAAGCGATCTTATGTAAACTGTAGAGCTTTTCACATTGTGTCTGATAGTATATCTTATTTTTTTTTTATATAACCTATTCAGTGATTTAAGATTGAAATGCAAAGGATGACAATTTAATCTGACAAAAATATTAGTGAAATTATGCACAACAATAATTCTTCTGGAAATCTTATTCTAATGATATTAGTTGACGAGTGATCAAATAGCATAGAAAAATAGACTATCGTTTTTTCTATTACTCTATGAAAATAAATTGTAAGAATATTGGTAATCATTACTGAATATTTTCAAATAAAACAAAAATATATTATATTAATGAAAATAATTGTGAGAATAATGAACAACAATTGCAAATGCAAAAGAATATTGATAAGTTAATCTTTTCAAGTAATTAATATTGTACTTACAAATCAAAAATATTTATGTCACTATATTTGTATTAATTAGATAATTTAATTATTCTGTATTAACCGATATAATCCTTTGACTTTACCTTGATATAGTTCGGTCAGGCGTTGCGTATATAGTTTTGAATGTATACTAGATACTTCCTCTAAGTCTTTTTATATCAACATTCAAATAGAATTTCTTATATATATATACACTATGTGTGCAAAATATTATGGTAATTATCTAGTGGGCATCGTACTCTTTTACTGACAAGTGTACTTACTAGATTTTTTAACGTATTCTAATGGGAAAGGAAGTACTGAATAGCCATTTTCTTACATAAAAAATTTTATTTATTGGGAATAAAGTTCGTATTAATAATAATTATATCCGATTCATTTTATCAATTACAGAAAAACTTAATGAAAAAGAAGAAAGAAAAATAATTTTAAACATATTGGAATATTCTTAAGAGTCAATGAATTACTTCCTATAAAATATTGTTTGTTAAATGTTGGATTTTTCTCTTTATGTTAGCGCATTTACCATTAGGTATTTTCCAATATATGTACATATATATATACTCGTATTTTCGTTCGTTCTTCATCATTTCGTTATATTCCTATTTTCTTTCGTTCCTGTTATTTTCGTGTAAGTGATTTACTAATAAACCAAACTCACAAAAAACTTACAATAATATCTTTTATTTTGTTTATATAACAAATAATTAAATCATGTCTTTTAGTGGCTTTTTTTATGAAAAAAAACGAGACACAACTAGAAAGTACTTCGATAAATACTAAATATATTAGCATAAAATACTTCTGAAAGTGTGAAAACTACTATAAAACACTTATAATAATGTAAGAATTAATAGAATATTCTTCGTATTTCAAGTGATCGCTTTGTTTTTTTTATAATAAAATAGATAATAAATATTCATGCATGATTTATTTATGTTGATACATGATATATCATAAATATAAAACGATAATCATAGATAAAACCCTGAAAATACTTGAATCAATGAATAGAGGATAAATATCACGTTAGCTTGTTAATGATGTGAGAGAAAAGTGTGAAGGAAGTACAGAACGAAAAAGGCATTTATTTTTATCATTGATGTTGTTTACTTTAAATCATTACTGATCAACTAATGTTTAATTAACATCGAATAACAAACATTAATTTAACAAATTCAGTTTTATTTATAAATTAATTTTTGTTTTTTCTCTTTTTATTTAGGAATTATATACACAATGAGTTGTTCTAGAAAATCAATAAATTCTCAATCAGAACATTTAGATGAATTTTCTGATAACAATGATTTCGATGAATCAAAAATTAGTGAACAATCAATTCAATCAATACATGAACATATTGGTTAATTTTTATTTTAATATATTTTATTTAATAGTTTTTTTTATTTATTTATTTATTAAAGATACAATATATCATTCGTTTACTGAAACATCTTCATGTCAACTATCACCAACTATAGGTAAATAAATAAAAATTAGCATCAGATTCGATTTTCGTAGAAAATCTAACATTAATTTTTTTTTAAGTTAATGAACGTCTTGAACAATTAGCTGTGAAACATAATATTGAAAGAGATTTAATTAAATATCTTTATTTACTTGTATCTTATGAAATAATTTTTATTTTCGATGATTCTGGTTCAATGAGAACAGTTCTTGATAATAATAATTTATCACGTTGGGATGAACTTAAACAATTTATTAAAACAATTTTAGAAATTCTTTTAATATTTCATTCAGATGGTATTAATATTTATTTTCTTAATCAACCATCTGTTCATAATATTAATAATACAAAAATTATTGATGAAATATTTTCTACTCCTCCACGTGGTTATACATCATTAGCTCCCGTTTTAGAACATATATGTCAATCATTATCTATTCAGAAAAATAATAATAAAAAATTTATTTTTTTTATTGCAACTGATGGAGAACCAACAGATGATAAAGGAAATATTAATACAAAATATTTAGAAAATTTAATTAATGAAAAATTTCAATTAGAATATATTTATCTTACATTTTTAATTTGTACTGATGATCAATCATCTGTTAATTATTTAAATCAATGGAGTAAAAAATTTAATAATATTTATGTTATTCAAAATTTTGAAAAAGAAAAAGAAAAAATTCGAATTAATAAAGGAAAAAATTATCGTTTTACCAAAGAAGATTATTTTGTTAAAGCATTAATTGATGCTACTCGAGAGTCAACTAATTATTTTCCCTGAATTTTTATTATATTATATAATTCTTCAATTTATATTTAATATTAGACAGAAGAAAAAATTTTATTTCGTAAGAATAATTTTATTCAATATTTTCTATACTTTTTATTTGAAAATATTTTATTGTATTTATATTTAAAAAATAATTTTTTTTTTTATACAATTAACGGATATATTTTTGAATTCATTTTACATTTAGTTATTCCTACAAAAAGTTTATTGTCATTTTATAATTAATTATCTTGACGATTTTGTATATAAAGCTAAATATTTGAAACCAAACTATAAATCCAGTTATAAAATAATTCAAATTATAGTTACAGTCATTGATATCATTTATTCTACAATTTTTCTATATTTTTATTAGAAATCCTTGACATAATCTATATTATATCACTAAGATCTATCTCTGTAAATGCGCCTTTTCGCTTACGTCCTCATCCTCACTCAAGATACGTGACTTATGTCTGTGTTTTTGTCCACACCCTCATCGCAGATCCCGGTAAATTTTATTTGATTCTACAGAACCTGAAAACCTTATTAGATCTTGGCAAAATTTTGCTGAAAATTTAATAAGAAAAAAAGTTCGCAATTCAGTAATAAGTGAATAATTTATATTGCCAAAGGAGTTATTTATTCTAGTCTTTTTTCAGAAACTTATGAATAAAAAGCTTTCAACAAACACACTACTTAAACAATCAATAAAAGATAGTGAATCATTATTAAAATTTGTTGAGTACAAGAAAACATTAAGATTAAGCGAATGGTGAAATCTTTCAATCAGATTTTTGTAAGTGACACTCAGCAACAACTTTTGTTTTGCAATACATACAAAGAATTACTATAGTCCATTTCAGAGTTAAATGGCCGTAGGCATTTTTTGAATAACTCTCGATAAATCCCAGATACAAGGCTGTGCATTTCACTATTGGAAAGTGGCTTATCTAACGTATGGATTCATGTAAAATTATTGAAATTTATTTCAGAATTCAGTAGTGATCCATGGTCATTTTGGAATAGTTGATTGTTGTCCTATGAAAATAGAATAAATATCAAGCTTGAAGAAGTGAACTAGAATCGTCAGCTGACAGGCTACAAATCTAGAAAGGGTCGAAATTATTATCTTGATTTATAGAAAAATTAGAAACATGACACTGACTGCAGTTTTATAGTCTTTTGTTAATTTTCTCGATTTTTTGCCTGAAAAACGAAGCTAAAGATGTGTCGCTTACAATTCAAGGAAAAATTAATAAAAAACCGTGTAAAAATACAGTTAGTGCCATGTTTCTAATTTTTATATAAATCAAGATAAGAATTTCGACCTTTTCTAGATTTATAGTCCGTCAGCTGTTGGTTCCAGTCAACCATTTCAAGATGAACATGGGTCACTACTGAATTCTGAAATAAATGGCAATAATTTTGCATGAATCGATACGCTAAATAGGCCACTTTTCAATGGTGAAAACCGCAGCTTTCTATCTTGTACCTATTGAGAGTTATTCAAAAAATGCTCACAGCCATTTAACTCTGAAATGGACAATAGTGATTTTTTTTATGAAACTTCATTATTAATCTTCTTCTCTCAATTTTTCTTATGCAGCGGCACAGAATGTAACATAAGTTTGATAAGAGATAAACCAATCCGGTATGCAATCTTATACTTTTTGTTTTTGAGTAAAGCATTTAACAGTAAAACATCTAACATAAGCTCTGAATGTGATTTTCATTTTATATCAATTTCAAAAGTAATTTTGGAGCTTTGATGAAATTGATACCATGGACATTTATTTTATAAAATGAGAAAAACAACAAGAGAACAGATGGAGTATATTAATCAAAGTGAAATCAGTACCAATATATTCTATTCAGATACTCATTCTAGATCGATTTTATCTAATCAATATGGTTTCTATTCCACTGTTAATGCTGATTGTATTCAGTGCATGTATGTGTGCTAATACTGTTACAGGTAGATTTTTGAATATAAAATTGACTGATATCCACTTTAATTTGCTTATAAAGTCTACATTGAACTGTTTGTCTCTTTTCATCGTATAACGAAATCAGACTATTGTTGAAACTTTACGATGTCAGGATTTCTGTTCCTTAGGTTCGATTCTCAAGGAATATGTACGCATGTAATAAGCACTTTCCTCGTTTATTTTATGATAGAATGCTGTGAATTCTCAGGTTCTATGTTTCAAAGAAGGGAAATCTATACAAACTCTAATTTCCTAGGAACAAAATCAAAACTAACACTTGCACTTGATATATCGATTATAATGAATTCGTTTTATAAGAAAAAAGAAGAAAAAGTTATTATACTCTTCAATTATTTTATGTTCTTTGACTACCAGAACTCTTTACTCGTACATTTTTCCATAAGAATATGAAAATCTGCTGGGCTATTCAGCATGAAAACAAGTAACTGAGATATTTATTGACTACTTCCTACTTTTAGAATCTATCTATCAAACATCGTACGGAGAAACAGAAAAGATTCATATTAAATATTCTGCCAATTTTATATCATCGGGTAATTTTAATAACGATGGTAAATTAGATTTAGCTTTGGTTGAGACTGGTCATAACAGCGTCAGTGTATTGCTTGAAAATGGGCATGGAGCATTCTACAATCAAACGACATATTCAGTTGGTTCTACTCCACTCACTCTTACAGCTGGTGATTCCAATCATGATGCTAAACTCGATATTGCAGTAGCCAATGCTTATAGTAGTGATGTCAGTGTATTACTTGGTAATGGAGATGGAACTTTTTAGAATCAGAGAAAATATACCGTCAGTTCACATCCATCCTCTGTAACTGTAGGTGATTTTAACAGTGATACCAAACTAGATCTAGCTGTAGCAAACTTCGGTAACAATACTATCAGTATATTGCTGGGCAATGGTGATGGAACATTTCATAAACAAAAGATGTATAAAACTAACTCTATGCCAGCATCAGTTTTTCCAGCTGATCTAAACAATGATAATAAATTAGATCTGGCAGTGACTAACATGGATGACAGCAATGTCAGTGTATTGCTTGGCAATGGGAATGGCACTTTTCAAAACCAATTAATATATACAGTCGATAAAGGTCCTTCATCTCTAGTAGGTGGTGCATTCAAAGATAAAAACAAACTGGGTTGAGCAATGACCAATGTCGATGACAACAGTGTCACCATTCTTTTCAACTTATGCTCGTAATTTATTTCTTTATTTTAGATGTGCTTATAAACGTTCATGAGATACAATTTTACTTTTCAAATAAAATAATAAAATTCTTAAGAACAACAGTAAAAACTTCGATCTTCTCATGTAAAAAACATGTATGAGGACGATCGTCTTAACTAATCACTTTTTGGAGAAATCTTCCTTCAAATGCGTCTGAATTAGTCTGGAATGTTCTTGAATCTCGTCATGTCTAATCTGTTTTGTCTGTTGAACTTGTTCAGACTAATCGGAAGACTACAAAAAAGGATCAGAGGTAAATTTGAAAGTACAATTCGACCGTATCTGATACTCAACCAATACTCTTACAGTAAACTAAGACACTAAGATAGATTGAAGTCAGTTTTTATCACATATGATATCACACAGTCATTTTCCATCAAATACACAGTTTCATCTGCAAATATTTAAAAACACACGGACATTCTACGTAATAATCAATCAAATATATACTTAGAAGATGAAATGAAATTCAGAAGAGTAGAATAACAAAATCGTATGAGAAGGAAATAGAGAATAATGTAGAGAATGTCAGTTAACTTAGATAAATTATATTTAATAACCTTCCATTTGCATTGATTAATATTTAACTGTATTATGGACATAAATTGAGAAGAATAGTTATGTCACTAGCATCAAAACTGAGCACAGCTAAATCTAGTTTGTTATCATTTTTAAAATCACCTACTGTCACAGATGAAGGACCATGATCAATTGAATACATTATTTGATTTTGGAATGTTCCATCACCATTGCCGAGCAATAAACTGACACTGTCGCCACTGGCATTAGTTACGGCTAAATCTAGATTAGTATCATTATTTAGATCACCTGATGAAATCGAAGATGGATTACGACTAGTTAAATACATCACTTGATTCTGAAATATACCATCTCCATTGCCCAGTAATATACTAATACTATCTCCATAAGAGTTAACAACTGCCAGATCCATTTTAAAGTCTTTATTGAAGTCACCTACCGTTATGGAGGTTGGCCTATTACCAACTACATACTTTCTTTGTCTGTGAAACGTTCCATTTCCATAGCCAAGCAACACACTAATGGTTGCATCATTACTGTTGGTTGTTACTACATCTAGTTTAGCATCATTATTGAAATCAGCTACTGCCAGACAAGATGGTTCAGCACCAACTGCAAATTTCATTTGTCTCTGAAATGTTCCATTCCCATTGCCAAGCAATAGACTGATGCTGTTCTCACTATCATCACCGTTAGCTGTCATTAAGTCTAATTTTTTATCATTATTAAAATCAGCCGCTATAACAAAAGTTGATCGAAAACCAATAGTATACTTGGTTTGATTTTGAAACGTTCCATTTCCATTACCAAGTAAGACACTAATACTGTTACCACCCGAATTTGTTGTTGCTAGATCTAATTTTGTATCATTGTTGAAATCACCTGTTGTTACACATGCTGGAGAAGGGCCAACTGAATACTTCATTTGATTCTGAAATGTTCCATCTCCATTGCCAAGCAGTATACTCACGGTGCTGTCATCCCTATCGGCATTTGACGTTACCAAATCTAGTTTAGTATCGTTGTTAAAGTCACCTTTAGTTATGAAGGATGGACGAGAAGCAACCGAAATTTTCGTTCGATTAGGAAGAAATGTTCCATCTCCATTACCAAAGAGAATATGAATCGTATCAGTACCGTAGTTGATTGCTGCCAGGTCTAATTTATTATTTTTATTAAAATCACCAACTGTCACAGAAGAGGGACTCCAACCAATAAAATAGTTTCTTTGATTTTCAAAACTACCATCTCCATTACCCAGTAATATACTGATACTGTTGTCAGCGTTGTTGGTCACCGCTAAATCTAGTTTGGAATCCTTATTGAAATCGCTTACTGTTACAAATGATGGCCAATGACCAACTGCATAAGTCATGCGATTCTGAAACGTTCCATTTCCATTACCGAGCAGTATACTAACGTTGTTGCCATTAAAATTGGTTGTTACTATATCTAGTTTAGTATCATTGTTGAAATCAGCTACTGCCACAGAAGATGGTTTATCGCCAACTAAATATTCTATTGATTTCTGAAAGGTTCCATTCCCATCGCCAAGGAAAACATTAATACTGCTATATGTTCCTTCGCCATTTGACGTCACTAGATCTAGTTTAGTATCATTATTGAAATCACCTATTGCAATATCACTTGGTCTAAACTTAACGTTATACTTTATATGTTGGTGAAATGCTCCTTTTCCATTACCGAGAAACACACTAATGCTACTATCACCCCAATTGACCACTGCTAAATCAATTTTAGTATCACCATTAAAATCACCTGTCTCCACAGCTTGGGGATAAGTAGGAGTTGAATATGTTGTTTGATTCTGAAAAGTTCCATCTCCATTACCAAGCAAGATACCAATGTTATTACCAAATGAGTTGGTGACTACTATATCCAATATAGTATCATGATTGAAATCATCTGCTGCAACACCTGATGGGTAGTCACCGGTTGAATACAACTTTTGTTTCTGGAATGTTCCATTTCCATTTCCAAGTAGTATACCAACTGTGTTATTGTGGGAGTTAGTCACTACTAGATCCAATTCATTATCATTGTTAAGATCAACTGCTAGCACATTAGAGGGATTAGTACCAGTAACATATGTGTTGGGTAGACCGTATGGTGCTTGACAGGCAGCTTCTTAAAATATAAACAAGTGATTTAAACGTATACAAAGACTATCTTTCAATTATCATTAATATTTTTACTTTCTCTGTGCTTTGAGAAGAGAAAGTTCAAATCTTGTAATGTTCGACTATTTATACAATTTTTATGAACAATTGCAAACAGAATAGGAAAATCAGCAATATGATGTTAATTTTAATATTTTCGTGTTTCGTCTCTTATATTAAATGTATTTTGCTTTACTCAAAGAGAAAAACTTTAACGAAATGGATAGATTAGAAAAATTAGTTTTCGCTTTTTTCTGCACTGTATATGAAGGATTGAATTGGATCACAGTTCAAGTTTGATGCATATCTAGATCTACACAAATCTATTAACATTTCATATCTATCTAACTTAATAATTTTCTTCAAGAAAAGGACAGCCCTATTTTTAATAACTTTTTTCATCCTCAGTGTTTCAAAGAGTAGTATATTTTGCTAGAAAATATCACTTAGTGGTAATAATATTGAAGAATGAAAATGAAATGGGATATGGTACAACTCATTACTATTGATATCCTTAGAAGATGTCACTATTAAAATCCAGGAATAAAGAGTCACGAAAATCAAAGTTCATAAAACTAATCAGAGGATATAGAACTTGTTTTGTACTTTAATCGTCTGATCGTTGAGATTGTAAAAAATAACACTTGAGATTTTTTTTAACTGTACATATGAAAACTTTTTCAGTACTTTCAACGTAAAGCTATACGACGAGTTTCTATCGATAATGTTTTTGGATTATAAATAAAATGAAGCTTTTGAAAAATGAGTATCAGAATCAGTTCTATACTTATTTCAATATAGTAGTTCTATCATAGATTTTTTTGTACGTCTGCAAAGTATTGTGATATATTTTTAAATCTGTGCATTAGACGTGACGATTGACCATTCATGTCAAACTGGAAAGTTTAACTCAACTATATCTTCAAGTATTCAACTTCTCTCCTTACACTCACTGTCTCTATGAGATTTTAGCTCCTCAACCGCGTCTGATTCGTACAGCATTATTCTCACTTTTTCATTTGACGTACAGAGAGAAAAATTGAATGCTCATTAATTTACCTATTACACTTCCAGTAAGCGTGTATGCACTAAATACAGTAAGTAATAGTAGTGAGATAAAAGCCATATTGGTTGAATAAAATTGAATTAGTATCAATGCCTTTATGAATAAATCGATACTGACTTTATCTTCATTAATATATTTCAGCTCATCGGCTGTTTTTTATTACTTATAGCTTAACGCCTAGTGGTGTCAGTTTCACTAAAGCCTTACAATTTGATTTTTGAAAATCGATATGTGGATGAAAGTTATATTCAAAGATACTGTACTTTTTACCATGACTAATTGTTTTTGTTTGATGAAATGATTTCATCTTTTATCAAACGATGCAGGTCATTTTGACTACCAAACGGTCCATTGACGTTTTTCCGGCAGATCTCTCAGGAAACTATATAGATCAATACATCTCAACGCGGCAAACATTTTGGTGCTATTTTTGATAAATTTTTATAATATTTTTAAAAGTCAATTTGATCCTCCGTTGTATACCATTTTTCTGCTTTTCTTCCCTGATATTTGGACAATATCTCGAGAAAACTAAAATTCCTGTCCGTGATTTTTTTTATTATAGATATAAACAAGTTAGACCTTTAAAATGGCCCGAACATGTCAAAGTCACTATAATCCATTTCAGAGTTAAATGACCGTGGGTATTTTTTTGAATAACTCTCGATAGGTACAAGATAGAAAGTGGCTTATCTAGCGTATCGATTCATGCTCATGTTGAATTAGTTGATTGTTGTCCTATGAAAATAGAGCCGATCTTAAACTTTAAGGAATGGAATAGAATTACCAGCTGACAGACTACAAATTTAGAAAAGGCTGAAATTTTTGTCTTAATTTATATAAAAATTAGAAACATGACACTGACTGCATTTTTAGACAGATTTTGGTTAATTTTATCGATTTTTTGCTTGAAAAACGAAACTTAGAATATGTCACTTGTAATTTAAGGTGAATTTAAGAAAAAACTGTGTAAAAATGCAGTCAGTGTTATGTTTATAATTTTTCTATAAATCAAGATACGAATTTCGACATTTTCTAGATTTGTAACCCATCATTTGGCTATTCTAGTCCATCCCTTAAAGTTTAAAATTGGTTCAATTTTCATAGGACAACAATTAACTATTCCAAGATGACCATGGATCACTACTGAATTCTGAAATAAGTTTCAACAATTTTAAATGAATCGACATGCTAGATAAGCCACTTTCCAATGGTGAAAACTGCAGCTTTCTACCTTGTACCTATCGAGAGTTATTCAAAAAATGCCCAAAGCCATTCAACTCTGAAATGGACTATAATATAACTTAGGCATTAACTTCTACAACAATTCCTTTCAATCATTGTGATTCTATTGGAATCGATTTCAGTCTGACTCAATTCACTATTAGACATGTGTTTAACAGCAGAGAATTTCCTTATTTCCAGAATTGATACATTAGTGATATTTTATAACACATTAAATGGATGGACTATATTTAAAGATCAAAGTAACTGAGATTCACAATGCAGAAAAAATGCGTTCGAATGTAAGGACCGCCTTAGAAACGAGTGATCCTGGAGAGATACACCTTTGGTAGAAACCTTCAGCCCGGTTGGTCATATTAGATCGGAGTTTCAGCTGATTCATTTTTGTCCTTCAGGAGAATAAATATCAATCCGTCGCAATATATGCTATCGAGCCTGCGGTTGTTTCAAACTGACGCTCATATCAATGTGCAACTTTTCATCAGACAGAATTTTTATGTTCAATCTTACTGATTTTTCATGACCATTTTAGTGGAAGGGTCTAAAAATCAGTATAAAAAATGGTGATCCAACGACAATAAATTCCAATTTTTTCAGTCCAGGAATCAAGTTTTAAAAAATTGTCTGATGAAAAGTTTGCTCTAGTTGAGAGTTTTAAAAGAAAAAATAATATTGGTTATAGTTCGAGATTTGGAGGAGTGATTGCAATTTTCCTAATAGACAACCATATTCTGAGAAAAACGTTGAAGAAGTTTTCAAATGGATTTTTCTAGTCAAATCCCAAAAGAATTATGTTAACATGGTATATTTTCAATCTATTTTAATGAACTTTTACTAAACGGCGTAACAGATAAATAAGCTAACGCCATCTATCATATTTAAAATAAAAATATTATATACAATGTTGCTATAAGCAACAGTGATCAGTTTTTCTAAAATTAAAAACGGCAAAAATTTCAAGGGAAACAGCGTAGCAGGGTAAACATTTTTTACGATAAATATATTGAAACCTGTCCATTCATCTTTTTATGGTAAAAACTTATTATTGATTTATTTACGAAAAGTCGATTTTTCTAAGGAGGATTCCCCATAACTGTTGATAAGATTTTAATTATGTAAATAAGTCAATACTGATTCGACACCCTGTGAATAGTGATGCGTAAATTCAAATAAAATCAGTATCAATAGATTAACTGTTTAATCTCCTAAAATATATAGTAAATTATCTTAACTCGAGAATTAAGGCATGAAAAACGACTAAAATATTAGAAAAATATCGAAGTAATTATTTTTACCAAAAATAAAATCCATGATAACAATTATAAATCTAGTATAAAAAAGAAAAGTTTTATTTATGACCCTATTGTGGAAGAAGTGACCTGAAAAGTAGAGTTTAGACCAAACAAAAATATTCTTCTCCTCTGTTATACATTTCATGCTTCTTATAAAAACATGAATTGAGAATATTAGTTTTCAGGAATTACACATTATTCAATAAAAATATTGTAATTCGTGTATTTCTATGTTTTGTTAACACGAAATTTTTCTGAATACGTGCTAGTAAATTTAAGTTTCGACTGAAAATCCTAGAATTTTTATGTGTTTTACGAAAGGTCATAAAATAGGTGTTTCAACTAGGAAATATCTTGACAAGTTCGTCTTTTCAAGAGTAACTCGATCGATTGAACCGACATTTTTTGTAGACATGTATCAATAACTTCTGCATATGATAGATTTTCTTTTGATAAAATTCAGTCGTTGACATTTTAAGCAATTTTGATACTTCATTACTTCAGATCGAGATAAAGCAAAATTCAACAACACGTATCTTAACTAAAAATTTCAAACTTTTATACCGTTCCTTTGATTCTGGCAGATTCACGCAAGAATGAAGTTTTTAAGACTAGTTTTCTTTCAAGAAATAGAAGAGTTTGTGACAATGATCACATTCCATTCTTCACATCTCAAACATCGTTGTGTGCATTAAATTTGACTTTTGATTATTATTTTGATAAAATGTTCTTTGAATTTGTTCACAGTCAACTCGATTGCAATTTTCGAGAGATGCAAAACTATTTATCAGATTTTTAAAAGTAGACTCCTCAGAAAATTCTAAACGCACTGTTATTAAAAAATAATTGTTGATCCATTGCGGTTGATATATCTCGACTATCGATTAAAAGTGAAAATAGTTGATTTGAAAGTAAAAACTTAAAATCTTCGAATACACTAATTCTTATAATAACTATATCCGATTATTAAAATGTGTTCTTTGAAAGGGACATATAAGTTCAAAAGGTAAAACCGTCTAACATGAAGTCAAATGCTTACATGAAATAATACACATTGAATATTTAATCTAGTTCGGATTAGCTATTTGTTGTAAGCATATGAATTTCGATTTTTTTATTTAGTATAGAAACAACGACACTTAATACAACAAATATTTTTTATTAGAAACAATACGAATAAAAATATAATGATAAATAAACATCAAAAAAAAAACCATTTAAGATTTAATATTTTACAATTAATACGACAGATCATACGAATACATAGACAATATTTATTATATTATATAAAAAAAATCTAAAAATTCTATTATTGATTCATTGACAACGGGAAATCAATCAATATTGCCGACAGTTTTCATTTGAGTTGAATATGCCAAACTACCAGTTAAAGGGATCACATTATTTGATTGCCATAATTTTCGAACAATATGATTCAGTTGAGGAATAGAAAAAGGTAATGCTACACTTAATCCAGCTGTAGATATAGCAACTGGAAAAAATGTTATACGAACTGTTAGAGGATATTCTTTTCCTGTTATAATGAACATTACTATAAGTGGCATTGCCGGTATTCCAAGAACAAGTAACAAACTAACAATAACAAAAATACGTCGCATAATCAAAAGATCTCGTGCTTGTCGTTGTGTCATCGCTAATACTTGATTATTCCGTTGTTGCCGAATAAATTTTGTTATACGAATATATATAATTAATATACACATGAATGGTATGATGTAAACAACAAATGCTGCCCAAAGAACAGCTGGAATATTCGTCATTGATACATAACAAAAATAATCATTGTTAAAATACACTACACCATTCCAAGGAATAAAAGGACACATGAGAGCACATGCACATATCAATTCTATAACAGGTAAAATCATATAAAATCGAAAATGTTGAAGCCATCTATATTGTCCATAGATAATTCGAACTAGACGATAGAACGCCTAAAAATATCCAAAGATAAAGCACTTTTCTTACTTACAATTTTCTAATTACCTGATTTACAAACGTCATA
>JAJEKB010021543.1:1637176-1712713 GCA_022393335.1 Macrotrachela quadricornifera | reverse complement strand
CTTTTCTTACTTACAATTTTCTAATTACCTGATTTACAAACGTCATACACATCATACAAAGTAAAATGAGAGACAAATATCCCGAGAATAAACACCATGATGAATTGAAAGATTGTTCATATAAATCACCTAATAATGCTCGAATATGTATTGATTCTAATGTTGTTGCATATATTGAAAGTATAAAATAAATATTAGCACAAAGATAAATCGTTATTTTGTCTTCTCGTTTTATACGTTTATAATATATATGATATATGATGATAGTAAAGATGATCCATGATACCAAACATGCAAATGAACTATTACCAAGCGTAATCGAATTGAGGATAAAAGCGACTTTTTTGTCTTGGTTATTATGCATAAGAAATTTCGTAATAGATCCAATTAGACAGTTGTTATATTTAGTAAACAGTTAAATAGTAAATCTACTATGTAGAACTAATCTATGTAGGAATAATTATTTCTAAAATTTGTATATACGAAAGTTTTATAAAAAAATTAATTTTGTTTAGAAGAATATTAAATACATAGTACATATTCGCATTTCAAATGGATCAGTATAAGTTATGAATATCAAAAGAAGAATTCACAAATTCTATTTTTCAAATCTGTCTACGTTTCGATATTTTTAAAAATAATTAGATTTTAATTACATTGTTTTTTAGGAAAATGATTTTATATATATCAGTATTGAAGTATGTACTTACGATAGTCCAAAAATAGTGGCTAAACTACTGTAATTCCTTATAAAAGTAATAAAGTTTCGATAAGATCTGTTTCGTTATAATATATATACTGATTGTATTAATACAAATTTTAAAAAATAAGGAGTAATTTCTTAGAGAAGTATGGTTTTCACTGTTGAAACGAGGAAATGAAAACGCATCGAATCTTATATGCTAGAACTGCCTGATCTGGTTTTTGTAAAGTTTCCAAATGATCTCTTCGAGAATAAACTTATCTAGTAAGTTGTTTATAGTAAATTTTAAATTATCAACTATAAATTTAAATCAAAACTCTAAATCTTCAAAGTACGAAATGCTGAGATGAATAATATGTATTCTAGTCGAGACTTTAATACTATTTTCTACCAAAATTTATGCAAAAATTATTTTCTTTACAGTTTGAAAATTGAATAAAAATACTTCAGAAATCCAATATTAAGAAATAAACCTATAATACATGATTCAATGCATCATCACCTTCTCTTTCCAATAGTCTAGTTCTCTATCGTGTATTTATCGAAAGTTATTTAAAAAATCACTGGTCCCAATAGCATAGAAATATAGAGCGAAAGTTTTTTAAAGCCTTTTATGATGCATTACAGTACATCTGCCACTACTTTTGATGTGTTATAAGTGTATCTGAACGAAAGAAAAATTATTTTCTTATTAATATTCATGCTGGTTTAAGTAAGGTAAATGAGTAATTACTGCTAATTTTACTTGGAATAATAAAACTAAATTTTTTCTAAGATAATAGAATATATCAGTGGTATTCATCTACACAAAAAAAAGTTTCTCATGAAAAAAATCTAGAAGATTAAAACATTTCTCTATCTATTTTTACATACTATACACATGCTATCTATTAGGGAGTCTCTGTAATTTCGCTATTGGCGAACTTCCACGCGAGATCGAACAAAAAAAAAAACTTTTTGAAGATTACGGTGTTCGCCAATTGGGAAACATACAATTGCTGAAAACAAAGATTAGCGATGAGATGTTACTCCTTTATAAAGATAGGAAAAGAAACGATAAGTTCATTTCTTTATCAAAATATCTTTCAAGCAGAATGTCATATACTGAATCAGCATGAGATTCTGAATAAAATCAGACATTATTTTTTATCCGGAAACAGTTTTCATCTTTAACCTCTATCTGACACCCACAGAGCACTTCAAAACTATAGAATTTTTTTTTTAATTCTGGCAAATGATCCATCATTAGATGTAGATTTTGTTGCTGATCTAAAATATGACTTCAAAAACAAGAAATTATATGAAAAACATGGTTAAATAGTGAAAATCTCGAGATAAAGTCAGATATTAATGTAGATTATGAAATGTAAAGAAATAAAAACTCACATTAGCTCGACTTTGAAACGATTCTTTTAGATGATTCTGGCTAACGATATGATTTCATATTTGTCTTGCATATTTTAAGCTTCCTAATTATGTTGCTAGATCGCCTGATAATGGGAGCTGAAACAATTTTCTATAAAGATCCTATTATAAAATAAAAGTTTCTCAAAAAAAAATCCGTTGTTTTCGAATTTTAGCTTGGTATTCGAGATAAAAACCAGAATTTATATTTGAAAATGCATCATTTAGTAGAGTTACCTGGATCAATGAGTACGATGATTATATACGATCGTTTACGACCGTGCTTGTTTGACCCGAGTAGAAAAAAAATTGGTTTTTTTAATAACTCTAAGGCGCTCATGCTGAGTCGGAATATGTCATTCTGTTTGAAAAATAATTTGATAAAAAGATGACCTTATCGTTACTTTTCCTTTCTTTATGAATAACATATTCATAGAATAGAAAAATGAATAGAGAAATATCACTGAAATATATTTTTATGTTGGAAAAAAATTCAGTTTTATGGTTCTTAATAAAATTAGTGGTGATTATAGATTTAACCTATTTACATCAGTACGATTACACATTTATTTCAAGAGAGGTAAATACATTAAAAAGAAGACCTTGATTTATCTAATCCTGAAAATTTTTTATGAACAAGCAAAAAGAACTCGTATAAATATTGGTTTTCTGATGAAGCCATAAGCTGCTAAGATTACGTATTCACTCCATACCAAGTAAATACGTAGTACTTCTGAAAGTCTTTGAAGACTCATCACTACTACTTTGTACGACATGTTTTTAAAAAAATCGAAAAATTAAATATAGACTCTTACTCCGAAAAAAATTGTAAGTGTGCTTACAAATATTAGAATTCCAATTAATTATTTTCAAAAACGAGTAGAAGCGTTGCAGCCTCTCTTTGTAATGCACATTTGGTTATAAAAGAATTTAAAAAACAACTAAATATTTGTCCTATAAGGATGAATTATATTTGAGAAAAAGCAATAAAAAATAATGAATTACAAAGAAAGTTTTTTTTTAAATGCTAATGTATTTACTTTTTCATAAAGATGATGAAATAAATGGTAAAAGTTAAGATAACTTTTTTAAAAGTGTACTGAATCTCATAATAAAATGAATTTTTTTTCATTCAGTTAAAAGAACAGAAAAATAAATGTTGAACTGTCTGAAAACTAGCTACCTTGACTCTATGATGAGCATTTTGACCTCATCTAGTGAACGGCTGGGCCGCTTGAGCTCTGGGGCATCTTAATTGAACAGGTGAGTAAGTTATTTGATAAAAGAAGTGCTAGAAGTCAAAAATTGCATAAATCCGAAGAAATATTACACTCCGGGAGATGGGATTTTGAATTTTTCTCACCTGATACACAATATCCTAGGCTTATTTTTCTACAAAACATAGATCTCATCAAGACACATCTTTTCTCACTAAACTATAAAAATAAAAACCTGGGGATTCAAGTTAACATGAACGATATTGTGGTCGATCCAATCTGGTGATTATTGACTCAGCTCCACAGTGGTATAATATTTTTAGAAATCACAGAAATCGAGTTCAGATTCATGCTCAGTTTAGAAAACTGGGTAGGAGGAGTCATTTCAGAGTGGATCTGGGTTTATATCTAGCGCGATTATGGTCATAGGTAATCTCATGAATCTATTAGAGATATATGATAGACAGAGGTATCAATATTTTCATAATAATCCACTAATATTAATAGCTATCGAGTTCAGAGTTTTCCCATTTGATAACTCTTTTTAGTAGCGACAAAACCATGCATTGAGAACACTACAAAGCCTCTAGTTATCCAAGATATATTTAGGCAAATTTCACTTAAAAAACTACAAGTTCATTCAAAACTAATATAATATTCGGAATCAGAGTTAAAAACTGAGTCGATTCATACATGTTGCGAATAATTCTGAGAAAAAAAATTTTTTTAAAAAAATTCCTGTACTCCTCCTCCCGTCAGGGATGGTCTAGTCAATAATGACAATTTTTTCGATAACTCAGCTATCTCTTAGCGAATCATTCTCATCTTTGAACTCGACCAAGATATTGACGAGACAATTCTGTGCACAAAATTTCAACACAATTGGATGTAATTGTCAAAAATTATCGTGTAAACGGCAGACCGGATACACTGGGCGATTCTAGAATGTATTCATTTTTTGAGTACACAAAAATACTGATACTTAGATTTTTGGGAAAAGAAAAATACCACGTGCCGAAAAATGTGTCGTACAATGTGTTGTAAAACGCGACACATGCGACACATTTTAATTTAGTGTGTATCTAATAGTATATTCAGTGTCTAATAAATTCACAATCTATATACAGACGATAATTCAATAGAATAGGTCTCATTTCATAAATTAATTTCTCATAAAGTGTAATAAACGTTTGTACAATGTCTAAAATAGAAAAGTTTTCAAGTGAAAGAGAAAAACGATTGGTGCACACTAAATTAAAATGTGTCGCATTTTACGACACATCAAAACGCGACATGAGATGCTCACTGCGACACATTTCTTCTAGCAGATCCACGACACATTTTTTTGCGACACATTTTAGGCACGTGGCTTTTATCTTTTTTCCAAAAATCGAATTATTAATGGTCGCGAAATAATTAAAAAAAAAGATATACGAAAATATATTAATTTAGTACATCAAATCAGCTCGGTTATATGTACCGTCGCCAAGGGGTAAACATTAGACTCCAGCCCTTTCGAGTCATGTGGAATCAAATGAAATCAATGTGGAGTTACTGAGTCTGATGTTTCCCTCTTGCTTAAACTACATGGTTTTAATGGCAAAGTCTCTCTGCTTTGGCTATGAATAAATACGTTGTGGAAGACCTCCTTCTGAAATGAAGTATAAACTAGCATCATTAGAAATTGTCGTTTATTTTGAGAATGAAATGCATTTGCCTGTGAAAATAAAAAAGAAGAAGATGTGCTTATTGCAGCACCAAGGAAGCAGAAGTTCGGTCGAACATTACATGCTTTACTTGCAAATTGATATTTTGTTTAAAAGATAAAAAAAATCGTTTTTTTTATTATTGTAAAATTTTTATGTAGCCGTTTTGACTTAAAATAAAATAAAAAGGTTGAAAAATACTTTTTTTTATTAAAATAGATTCCATCCTCAAGGGATTAATAAGAAGATCGATAATCATGTCGCTGTTACGGAGTTTTGGCTTGACTACCAATATTCTCTGTATGATATAATTGCACATTATAGTGCTTCAACTGTAACTGGTCACTACATCGCTCATTATTCGACATGCAGTTAACAATTGGTATAAAATTTCACATCGTGTATATTGATAGTTAGGATTAACAAGTATGCCCGCTTGTGTCCAAGCTTATTTACTTCTTTATGAACAATGTCAAACTTAATAGAAGCCACTCTAAGATACCTTCTCGATTATTATTATTATTTTGCTTTCTTTTATATAACTTTCAACAACTATCATCTATCATATGAAAACGATAAAAATTTTATGAAGTCTAGCAGATGAAGAATTCAAGTCTTCATAAACCAACTCAACTTAGATAAATTTATGGATCAATGTTTTGTTTTCGTAATGCATCATTTTGTTTAGTTTTATCCGATAAACAGTTGCAATAAAATAGTTTCTTGATTCTGAATAGTATAGAACGCTATGCCGATCACAAACTCAAGATACGACTGTTAAGTAATAAACATTATCCAAAACCTAATCGTATTTATCAGAATGCATTCTATCAACCATTCTTCTGTTGCTCATGAGTGTTTATATGTTATGGAAGTGTCTCACATTTGAAGTATCAAACATTTATTGAACAAATATTTCTAGCCATACACTGCTTCAAAATGAGTTTTTCAAAAATACAAAGTGCATTAAAGTAGCTCTTTTTTCGTGAATCACGTATGAAAATGTCGACATTAGTGAATTCAATAATGTTTTTAATGAATAATATCGTGCATTTACAGTTCATGACTATTGTAATAGAATGTGCTTGTTTATTATATACAGAAAATAACAAAACAATGACAAATTATTCAAAAGTATGAATAGCCATATCCACTCCCGTATCCTAATCCTCTGCGTACAGCACCCCCTGCGGGTATAAATTCAGCTTCTCGTCTGATAGTCGTTGCTCCGGTGAAAGGATCCCGATTGATTTGCGTTCCCTGTTCATAAAGACCGAATCTACAACGAGTAAGGTAGAGATTTACCAGAGAAAACAACAACAACAACATACCCTTGTGGACCAAAGCCGATACTTTCACGTCCGAATTCTTGTTTGAAATAACCACCACTGAAGGGGCCAGGGAGGCCACCATATCCGAAACTACCATATCCGTAGCCAGCCATATTAAAGTGTTAAGTGTGTAGTAGAAAGAAAAGCACAGTAAGCTTAAAATGTAATGGTGTGTAATCGAGAGAAGAGTGCTTTTTATAGGAATAACGACGCACTTTCTGACACAAAACGCAATATTGACTAATTATGTGATGACGCAAAATTATTTAATGTATAACGTAAGCAGTTTCATTATCTTTTTTTGTACACTTGAAAAATAAAGAAAAAAATAGAACCTTGTATCTCTCCTATTCATTCGAATACAGAACGCTAACGTCATTACGTTATTCGTCATTCTTAATTGTGCGTCAGCCTCCTTCGTTGTCAACCAACCTTATGCATACCTACATATAATTGCGACTTAAACTGCATGATACTCTAATGGATATTTTTAATTCTTGTTACTTTTTGAAGATAATATCTTGTTCTAAACGGATTGCAGAAGCGTTTTAGTATTTTAATTTTCCAACGTGTCAAACTCATTGTCAACATTTTTTTGAAACAGTATTTTTATGGAAAAGAAATCAATCTTGAAGTATTATATTTATCATAGTGTTTACAATGTCTAAAATAATAATATTCAAGTATCTGCATATTCTATTATGAAAAGCAGCATGATATCAAGCCTTCATAATATCTATTAATAACAAATAAGTTTATGATTCGAATGCAATATTTGTTTGATATGTACAGATTGTGTTAGATTTTGATTTTATTATCATATCAGATTATTCATAGCTCTTGTCCATCCAAGTAAAACATTTATCTAATTTATGTAAACAACTCTTTACCAATATAAAGTATGGTCACAAACAATTTTATTGTTTACTACAGTGATTTCGTTACTATCTTTACATATAAACTTTATTTGTCAATTACCGGGTGTCACAAAAGTTTTGCGACATTTTGAAAAATCTTTCTTTCCTATTTTTGTGTTGAGATAATTGATCTTATTTATACAATTTAAGTAGCCACTAGCGCCCTCTATCACAACAAATGCACGATATTTTTTTATTCTTATTTCTTTGATTTCAACATGGTCAAGAGTCATAGTCTCCGAGATGTAGTTATTTCCCACTACCAAGATGGAAAAAAGCTCCAGAAATTGCAAAATCATTGGCAAATAAAGTTCATCGAAGCACAATTGATCGTTGGCTAACTCGATACAAACAATCTGTTTCAATTTATGTTAAACCAAAATCAGGCAGACCAAAACTGGTCGTACAAAGGACGCATTTATCTTGTGAAAAAAAAGACTTGATTGTAGCAGTTCCCGACAAAGCTTACGAACAATGGCCAAAGATTTCAAAAGTAATCGTCAAACGATCAAGCGAATACTTAATATTGATTTAAATAAAAAATGCTATCGAAAAATTACTGTTCAACATTTAAAAGAATTAAGATCAAAAAGCAACAAGGAAAACATGCTGTCAATGGATAAGAAAGAACTTCGATTGTAGTAAAGTGGAAAGAATGATGTTTATGGATGAAAAAATTTTTACTAAAAATGGTTATTATAATCCGAAAAATGACGTAATATGGGCTGATGATCGATCCGATGCCAATGAACATGGTGGACTTCGTTCAATGGAAAAAAACCCAATATGTATCATGGTTGCATTGGGTGTGACATGGTATGGTCTTACACGTCCATATTTTTTTCTGAAAAGCGAACGACTGAATGGTAAAACCTATCACGATCAATTGTTGCAGTTTTATAAAGAGGAAGGTAATAGGCTATTCAAACATAAAAATTGGGGCTTTCAACAGGATGGGGCTAGCTCCCATACGGATAATAAAGTTCAAAAATGGTGCAAAGAGAACTTTAAATTCTTCATTCCAAAAGACAAATGGCCGCCTAACTCACCTGAACTTAATCCATTGGATTATTCAATCTGGGATAGCATTTCGAATAACATGGAATATCATAAAGTCAGAACAATTAATGATTTGCGCCGGGAAATCGAGAAAGCAATCAAGAAAGTTGATATTTCTTACATACGGGAAGTAATTGGTGCTTTTCTCCGACGAGTATATTCAGTGGAAAAACATGATGGTGAACTGATAATCAATGAGTATAGCTGAATTTTGGAGTACTATATTGTAGCTTTTGAAACATTATATTACTATTTTATTCGTTTGTTTTCTTTTGAAATAAACTGATTTTTCTGAAACGTCGCAAAACTTTTGTGACACCCGGTATTATCTACATTTAAAGGTGTTTCACAAGGTATTGAATTTATTGATGAAATAAATGTTAGACAATTTTATAATGGTTCAAGAGCAACAAATATTTTATCAATAAAAAAAACTTTAAATGGTTTTAAACAACCAATTATTTTATTAGCAGGTGGTTTAGATAGAGAAAGTGATTTTTCAATGCTTAAATCGTACTTAAAAAATGTTCGAATTATTATTTTATTTGGTGAAACAAAATATAAAATTGAAAAACTAGCAAAAGAATTTAAAATTAATCAAATTCATTTTACGGAAAATGTAGAAGATAGTGTATCGATTGCTTATAATATATCACAACCAAATGATATTATTTTACTTTCACCAGCTTATGCAGGTCTTGATCAACATACATCCTTAGAAGTTAGAGGCGATTTGTATGTTAAAACTGTTCGACAATTAAAAACTCAAAATAATTAATTAAAATATTTTTATATAAGGTGCAGGCAATTCAGACTTCAAGTGAAATTTGTTGACGTCATCTGATGGAGTAGAAGCCACTGATAACGAAAATATACATTTTAGCCTTAGCGAATGCTTTCTTCCGGTTAAAAAATACGAGATACTGAAGAGACGCCTTTTTTCAACAAAATATATTCTTTGCAAAAATATGCAAAATTTTTTACTTTGCAAATTCATCATCAAAACCCCTCAAGATTTCTCAGCTTATGAGAGGAAAGAAAAGATATTGATACTAGAGGTGTTATAGAATGATATAATAAATAGAATACGACACAATATTTAGCTCTATCGATTTCGTAGAAAAACTAGATTAGTTTGCAAAACCCATATATACTGGGTAAACTCGATGTTATGCGAAGCGCTACTATCAATAGAGTCTTTGAGCTCAAATTGATTAAACAGTTTGTTTCTACTCAGTTTTTCATGCTAAATCAAAAAAAATTACTTTTAGAAGCCGAAAAAAGAAAAAAAGGTAGAAAATTTTGAATATTTTTAAAAATATGTATAGTATTCAACCGAAAGGAAGCATTCACTAAGGCTAAAAAGTATATTTTCGTGAGCAGTGGCTTCTACTCTAACAAATGACGTAAAAAAACCGCGGGAAAAAATTTTCATTTGAAATTTGAATTGCCGGCACCTTAAAAACAAGAATAAATAATTCTTTTTTTTATAAATCATTAAATAAATTTTTTATTAAAGACAATAAAAGATAATGGAATTACAAAACAAGGATGTCTCTCGGAATCTTCTAACCTAAAATAATTTTACATGAAAATTCAATTTTTTTTTAATTTGATAATACATTCTAATGAAATATCTTAGCCCTTTCGGGACAGGTGGTACATCGTTTATACCACAACTTGTTTTTAATAGAAATATGTTATGTATTGATGATGGAAAGTAGTTGTGTAAGCATGAGAATACGCTTATAGTAGTGATTATATCCTACTTTTTCCTTCTCTTCTTTGCATGAACCTATCATGTTGTATTTCTTTCATTTAATTTCTCCCATACGCAAGTGTGCATGGTATTGTTAAGTGGCACCATCATTTACATATCATCTTTTTTGTTCTATGATCATTGTGATGTCATCATGTTATCCCTAGAACATCCGAAATCTAACTTTATTGAAACTGCTTGACCTTCTCGTCTTCGTCTTGGAAAGGAAATCATGTTTTAAAAAACTGGATGATCAAGTCTCGAAGAGTTTATTGAGGACAAAAGTTGAAAATTACATCGATAAAACGGAGCACGATATGATTAAAAATTCCAAATAATTAAAAAAAAAGGAACAAAATACATTGAATAAAACAAATATAAAACATAAATGGAGAGAAACCACATAGCTTGAACAAGTTCAAGATAAAAAAAAGAATCGAAAGAATTGACACATTAGTGTTGTCAGAAAATTTCTTTTTCTAATGTCACAGGGAAAATTTTAAATTTCTGATTAATAATTTTATTATTTTTACACTTGCATATATCTCTCATATTTTCATCTTCATTTTTTTAAAAATCTCTTCTAATCAAAGTCCAATAATGTATCTTGATCGACACTGAACTGATTCAATTCATCTATTTGAAATTGAAACATCGGTTTTAATTCTTCTGGTAAAAAGAGAAATGCAGATTTTATCGAACGTATTTTAGTAGAACGATCATCGAAAGGATTTTCGCGTACTTTATCTATAGCTCGGCTAAAATTTATTCGAATTTTCTCCATTAAAGAATTATAAACTTGACTATATTTCGCATAACCACCTGAAATAACCTTTTTTAATTGAACTAAAATATCTTTAGGTGGATTTATTGAATAATTATTGATATCTACAAAATCATAACGTTGTAAAATATCACTAACGAGATTATTTACTCTTATTTTTAAATCTTCTATTTTTTGACAAACCGATTTTGATGTATAAGAATTGGCTAATCCATATTGTGCATATATCAAATTTTTCATGTATTGTTCAGTTTCAAGAAAATGATTATTTTCAATAAATATTTCAATATTCTTAATTGCATTTAAAATAGCTATTGATAATATTTCATTAATTTCATTTTCAAAATTTAGAAGAATAATTTTATTTTCTTCATCAATTAATCCCATAATATGACGTCGATTTATAACTATTCGAATTTTTTCAATATTTTCATTAATTTCATGAATTTTATCTTGATTATCTTCTACCTGTCCAAGTTTTCCATTAAGATTATGTGCACAAATTTTCGTTTTTCGTACTATTTTATTTAGGGAAGATTGTAAATCATATTTAATCTGAATTAAAAATTTTGATTTCGATGAATTTTCAATAATATCATATAATTCAAGATCTGCATTTGCATAATTCTCCTTTGATATATAATCTCTCGCTCTATCATATGCTTCTCGAGACATATTAGCAATATCAATTTGATGTTGTCTATGTATAGCTCGAAATCCCTTATCTGATAAACTAACTGTACAAAATCGATCTAAACAACCTAATGCTTGAGTAATAATTAAAGCATTTCGAAATTCTTGATTTCTACCAGATATTTTATATTCTTTCATATTATTATCAAGAGTAGAATGATAATTAAAAAATTTCCAATTCCAATGTGCTATTTTATTAGTTCCATGTAAACTTTCAAAAACAAATGTATATTTATTGAGAGAAGATAATTCTTCAAAATAATTTTCTAAATCATTTGAATATTGATTAAGATCATCTTCATCAATATTATTTATATGATTAAAATTTCTTTCGATTTCTTTGTTTAAAAAATGACCATACTCTTCTATATATTTTCTTAAAAAGTCATTCATATTTATTGCTTCAGTTTTAACATGATGATATCCTACTTTTTCACAGTTATTTATATATATCAATGCATTATTTGCTAGAAGAGCATCTAATTTATCATTAAAATAATAAGTTTGTTGATATTTTTCATATTCAATAAGAATTTTCTTTTTCTTTTGAATAGTTTCTTCAAGTAATTCATAACTATGTTGTCCTTTTTCTTCTAGAAAATCTATTTCTTTAAATGATATTAAATTACTTGAAGTTAATAATGAATTATATTCTTTCTTAATTGATTCAAGATGAATTAAAGTATTATAAAATTCTATACGTTTTTCTTCAATTAATTGTGATTGTTTATCATAATTTTTCTGAGTTTTTGTCATAATATCATTGAAGATTTCAATATTTGTATATCCTTTTTGTTTTAAATATTCATGCGGTTGAGTATCAAGTCGCTGCAAACCTACTCCTAAATTAACAAATAATTCACTAAAAATTCCTAAATCTATTTTTGATGAAGCTAAATGTTTATAATGTTGATTAATTATATTAAGATCATCTAGTTGAGATTCTATTTGATGTAGTTCATCTTCTACTTTTTTGATTTCTATATCTTGTTGAACTTTTAAATTTTCAATTTTTTTATTTAATATATCTATATTTAAATATCCAAATTTTCGTAAATAATTACAAGCTGGATATAAAGTATCATATTCATTTTTAATTTGTTCGATTTCGTTTAATTCTTTCATAAGATGATCGATAGTTTGACTATCTAAATTGAAAGTTTTTTTAATATAATTAAAAATATCATTTGTAACTTTAATAAAATATTCATTTATTCGTTCTTGATATTTTTTTAATTCAGGAATTGTATTTTCTAAAATATTCATCGATTGAATTTTTTCAATAATCTCCTGTGCTAAACAAATATTTTGTGGAAATTTTAAACTTAAATCAATTTTAATTAAATTTTGTTCTAATTGATATGCACGTTCTTCTAATTCTTCTCTAATATGACGTATTAATGAATTATAAGTATCTGAATAAATTCGATCGATCCATTGAGTCTTTTTTAAACGTAATAATAATCGTGAAAAAGATCGATAATTAATTATTCCTGTTTGATGATCAAGAGTATGAAGAATATTTTCTGCTTCTCTTTGTAATTGTTGCATATATCCAATTATATTTTGTATACTATAATAAAATATTCGAGCAGTTTTTAATTCAATATTAGGTAGAGTACGAATCATTTCCATTTGAATAACTAATCTTTCAATATCTTCAAGTGCATGAATTCCATTTCTTTTAAAGAGTTCTTCAATTCTTAAATTAATTTCATCAAAATATTTAAGAATTTTTATAATAAATTCATTATAAATATTATTTTTTATATATTCAGATATTTGATTTTGTAATAAAGATGTTTCTTTAGCTGAACTTAAAAGTATTATATAATCATGAAGAATTTTTATATCGTCATTATTTAATTGAATTTTCATTAAAATAGTATTTGTTTCGTTAGAAAAATGATTTAAATGTTGTAAAAATAATTTAATAATATTATGATAATTTTCTTCGACTTTTCCATTTAAATGATGATTTAAAATGGGTAAACATTGTGATATAATATAAATTCTTTCAGCTATTTGTTTAAATTCATTTTTTGAAATAAGTTCGGAGTTAGATTTTATTAATGTTGATTCAAAACGTTCAGTAAAATCTTGACATATTTTTTTATAATATGATTCAAGATCATTAAATGAATTTTGAAGTAGAAGAAAATTATTTAAATATATTCCGATTGAAGAACTGTATAAATCTTGTTCTTGTAATTCAATATTTCTATTTTCTAATTTAGAAAGAATATTTTCGATGAATATTTTAGAAGATACTAATTCTGATCCTAAATGTTCTTTTAAAATTTGAATCTGTTGAATATAATCATGAGCAATTTTATACTCTTGAATATCTTTGTCTTTCAATCCATCTTGACTAACTAAATAACGATTGAATTTTTCTATAACATCTATACAATATTGATGAATATTATCGTTTATAAATCGTATTGAATCTTCATATACATCTCGAATAAAATTTTGATTTATCAAGTTATTTAAGAACTTTAAATTATTCATATAATACATTACAAGATCAATATTTTTATGTTTTACTGCACACATTATATTCAATTTGTATTTTTGTATCTGATTTAAAATTATATTTTGTGTATCTTCACTCATGGAAAATCGAAAAGCTTCGTTTGGATAGCAAATACCGTTTAGATTTTTGAGTTGTTTAATTAAAATTTTTGGATCATCATGAATGGGATCAATTTTGTTAGAACTACTTTTAGTTTTAGTAATCATATCTGTTAATACTGTTACAAAAGCACTATCTGATCGTAAAGTGGGATCTTCGTCTACTTTTGAAGTTTTAATATCGGTTAATAATGCATTGATATCTAAATTTGTAGGATACTTTGTGAATGCATACAAAATACCATAAAGTCTATTTTCAATTCCACGAATCATGTTAATTAAAATATGTACTAATTTTTGAATGCCTTGTCCTCTATCTCCTAAACTTCTATAGCTTGATAGAGCGAGTACCTTAACACTCTTACAATTTTTGAGAGCTTCAATAACTCCTACGCTATTAGAAATATCGACCTCTGGACCTGCCGTATCACCAAAACCGGGAGTGTCACATAAAATGATCTCGTCAGTCTCATGAGAACCAAAAATATCTTCTAATTTTACTGTAACGGGTGTTATATATCGAGTTTCGGATTTGCTCAGCGGACTACTTGTGACACTATTTAATCCAACATTCCTGACAGGTCCATCTATTGTTATATGTTCTAAGAAACGTCCAGGAGCGATTTCTACTAGTGTGTCTTTCATCTTTGCACCAGTAAGAAACTGAATTGTCGTCGATTTTCCACTACCAGTAATACCTACTAATAGAATAATTTCTCTATTATTGATTAATTCAGCTGTTTTTTTCGTTTTTTCTATGAGTCTTCGTATCTCCTGTAGGTTTAATGGTCGAATTTTCTTTAAGAGATTAGTTAATATACGCACTGTAGATGAACAATCTTCGTTATGTATGGTTCGATTTAAATCTTGAAGATAAGTTTTGATTTGTTCTGAAAATAGTTCTTCCTTTTGAATTTGATCTTTCAATTTTTCTATTTTCAGAGTGACTGAATCTGGCATTTTTTCAACTATACAATCTTTAAGTGATGTCTGTTGAAAATCTACCAAAAGTTCTATGATAGTTTTCTCAGCACAATAGGGCATATGAGCCAAATCATCAAGTAAATTTTTCAGATCTATTCGTTTATTTTCATCTTTATGGAAGGTTCTGGTATTGTTTACATTTTCTACTATTTTTTCTGTACATGTTTTCTGTTGAAATGTATCATCATTTTTCAAAATAGGCTCAGTTGATTTTCGATAAAATATCTCTTCCGTAATTTTTTCTAATTGTTCCAAGTCACGCACATATCTTATTTCTTGCTCAGCTGCATCTGTTCTATCCTCGTCTTCATACTGTTCAATTCGTTTTTTTGATCGTTTAATTCTTTCTGTTAACTGTGTTACATCTTTAATTTTATATTTTTCTAATCCATAAGTCAATCGATTTTCTAGTTCACTCAAATCTAATTTGTCGATACTTTGTGAAAGAAGTAAAGCTGATTTTAAAGATATTTCTTCACTAAGATCTTTCAATTGTTTTAATGCATTTAAATATTTTTCTTCTATCTTAGCTTCATCATTTCTATCTTCATCTTTATACTGTTGAATTCGTTCTTCTGTTCGCTTCATTCTTTCACCTAATTGTGTCATTTCTTTGATTTTACATTTTGCTATACTATTTTTTAATTGATTTTCGAGTTCGCGCAATTCAAACTTTTTACCGTCTGTAAGAATACATGTAGTTGTTGTCGAAACATTTTCATTTTGTTTCTTCGAGCTATTGAATTGTTCATGTTCGGTAGAATTTCTACTTGTTTTATTGTTTGCAGGAGTTGAACTGAAGGATTGATTCATCTTTGAATTAATCAACAATTGATGCAGTTAATCGGATCAATGCACTTAATCTATTGAATATATCAATCTGTTTGAAATTCGATTCAAATTCTGATCAAATGTCAATTTTCGAGATAGTGTAGTGCAATTCCTTACACGCTATTTACTTGTTTCCTTGAAATATTGTTTTAATGAACTTTCTACAGTATCATCAACAGTAGCTAGTAGATCAATGGATTTAAAACACGTTCAGGAAATTTTTAACAAGAATCGTTTAATACAGTTAATAGACGTACTTGAATATAGTAACTTTCGTGATTAAGATGAAAATAAATCTAAACAAAAATAAGAAAAATTTATTCCTAGTTCACATGATTGAGCAGTTCGATAACACATATAGAGATTCTGTAGCCAACCATCATAACTCGTGGAAAAGTAAAGATTCTACACAACAAAGACTACTTACAATGGGACGTAATACTACGATAAACAAAAAAACAATTGTCGATAAGACAATAGAGACGAATAGTATACTTCGTCGGAAGAGGGCAATGTGTAATAATTTCTCTATTGAAATAGTGATGCATTTTGAATGTAGATACGGGGATACTGCCTTGCAGAACTTTTTCGAAGTGGATGCATGAATAAGTCACAAAAATAATCCTTAAGAAGGACAACAGAAAATAAAAAATTGCTGCGAATTGAAAAATTTCTATATGGGCAAGAAATGCTTGATGTATTTTAATTAATCCCCGAAGTCTGAATATAAATCTTGCACCAGATCATAAAGTCGTTTTATTTTCAATGATGATTCAAGACCTATTATAAAGATAAATATGAGGCTAAGTGGATGAAAGTCCTCTCTTCACCTTTCTTCGGTCATTTACTCTGCCCTTAATTATAGTTCTTCTTGACGTTCAATATTAGAACCCGACAAGTCCTTCTCTAGACAGGATAGTTTGGACGACTCTCCTATACTACTGATTTATAATGAATTTCTATTCTTAAAATGTCTATCAAAACCAATTTATTATATGGCTTTTCAGAAGCTTACAGATTGAGATCTATGATATTCATGTACGAAAGACTAGAGAGCGTCTTTGATAGTGTACAAATATCCTTATCGGATTCATTGTCAGCACTAACCACAGAACTTTCTTTTGACAATTTTACCATAGTTTCGGAACTATTGGAACTATTTTTTTCGCTTTAGCAAGTTCTTGAGGGTGAATGTTAGCATGAGAGAAGGTACCAAATAGTAAGAGTTGTAGCAACTTTTCAGTATAAAATTGAGAAAAAATTGCTTCCATAAAATAGTTCAAACTAGATCTGATGAGGATACAACTATTAGTGTTGTTTACAGGGCAAAAGCAAGATAGATACGGACATTGCAAAGTTTCAGATAACTCAATGTTTATTTCCTTATTTGTTAATACATCTGAAATGTGTTCGTTCAGTGTTCCTTCGCGATGACGAAAATACCTCATCTCTGACAACATTTCTTGCTCAATTGTATTTTTTATTATTGCTGCAATATATTCACCTGCCCTTAAATCAAGTGAATTTCAAAGTCTTACATCGGTTATTTTGTGATACGAATCAGATCTAGTTTGAGCTATTTCATGAAAGGAATTTTTCTACATCAATATGGCATAAAACTCTCAATTTCATTAATTCGACACTGAAATATTGTCGTAACTCTTGCCAATTAATACTAATAAATCCTGTTTTCGAAACACTTTAATTTGTTTTCAAACATGTTATTGATGCTATTAACTTAAGTGGTAAGCAAGAAGAATTATTGTTACCATATTTTAGATATCGTTTGTCATAATTCTTCGTGATTTCAGTGAGATAGGGGAAAGCGCTAGAAAGATACACTCTTTGAAAGATTCCTACCACAGTTATAGGCTTTTTGCCTGGAAATTACTCCTATGGCACTGTATGTATTGACATATCAACTGGCAGTATTTCGACCTATTTCTAACTAGTATTGCCTGAAAATCGTAGCTCAAAAAAATATTTTCTTCAAGAGAAACTGAGTTTTCAAAGACTCATTCATGTATCACAAAAGATGCGAGAATCTCATGTTTTTTCGACGCTGAATGTCTTACGACGAAAACATTCTTTTGAATGGAAATTTCTCGAGTATTTTAGTTTCATGTACGTCGATGTATGCATGAAATTTGAGATCGAAATATACTGACAGTCAATTTATTCGTACATTCAGTGCTGCAGACTTAAATTTCAGTAAAATGATCGTGGACATCAGACACGATATAGTTATACCGTAGATATTTGTTTATGTTCTCTTACTTTGTATTTGCACACATTGTTTTGTCTCATTTTCACTCATGTTGTGTAATGTAGGCGTTATTGTTTTCATTTTTTTCTTTCCTTCTCTCTTTTCTTTCGACGCATTTCTCTGTCGGAGAACATCGGTATGCTCTGGCATCTAGGAGAGAGAAAATCTTTCGAAGTAAGAAAGAAGAATGTGTGCATACTTTATTGCCACAGGGCTGAGTATTGTTTCTATACTGAGGAAGGCTTTTTTCTTTGGAGAAAAAATAGACGCAAAATTTCTACAAAAATGGCTACCGTTCGGTCGTAAAAGCCTTAGAGTGTCTACCGTCTTGATACTTTTGCCGTAATGTTTGAAAGATGTGAATTTTAGGCTTGTGATACATTGAAACTCAAATTTAGTTTCATTTAGGTATGAGAAACAAGAAGACACTATAAAATAGTTGACAGTCTTACTTAGATTCAGATACCAATGAATTCCAGAAAGCTAAAATATGTGCTCTAACAACTCTAAATACGTTGAAGTAGAAATATTCCAAAAGTTCGAAGAATTCATAGCAAATAGAGGACTGAAAATCTTTCTATCATTCTACGATTCATACAAGTCAATCTTTATGATTAAAGAAAGCAAATTCAAAGTAACGCTAATTAATTTTGAGATTAACGCTCGTATCAAAATGGAAACAGGAGAAAATCGAATGTGTTCATTGTATAAATTTTTTTGGTCAATTCGTGAAAGAAGTATTGCTTTGATTGAATGTTTAGTTAGCTTGATGGAATTCAGAGAGCATATGCGAATATACAGCATGCTGCATAATTTTAAAAAGTGTAGTGTATAAATTAACTATCTTGCAAACTATTACAAAAACAAATATCATGATCTTAATTTGTTAATTAATCTTTTTTTTCCAAAATAATGTTTAAAAAATGAATTAATACATTTTATTTTAATGGGAAGGCAAATGTTTAATTGAAATAATATATAAAACTATTGAAAACCAAACTTGTATATATTTATTTCCAAAAATCAATAATGAGATGTAAGAGGATATATAGATATTGTTATCTTAGCATGTACAATATGTACAAATGAATAATAATGTTGAAATGATGTGATTTAATGAGATTCACATAGTACACACATGAATATAATCCTAATTTGAGTTTCTGTGATCGTTCCTCTCTTCTATTAAGAAGGATATGTAGTACAAATAGCTCCTATGTACTAAACGGACTTATCACTTTGGAAATTTTGAGTTTCTTCGAGTGCTTCTTTTTTTTGTCTGCGTTTTATGATAAAAGAGCACACATATAGTTTCTAACGAAAATAAAATCATTACAAATCATGCTTTGATGCTCGTCTCACATTAGCTTCGAATTATATTTTCTAAAGGTTAAACTCAATCATTTGCATATTAGTAGTGAATCCATCATGAGAGATAAGAAATGTTATGTATTCATTTCAATTTATTGTATGACATGATAAATGAAAATAAGTAAAGTTTGTGTGACACTTTAAGTTATTGATGGATTTTCTAGACGAATATTTTGAAAAATGCATCAAACTGATTCAAAAACAAAATTATTGTTATCTTGAAAACTGTTCTACTAATTTGATCAGATAGACTATGATTGAGTAAGATGAATATGAATATAAGTAATTACTACACTTGCTTGGTGCAGAACAAAAAAAATATGAATATATAAACAATCTTACCTGTTTTTCGTTCTTTAATTTAATGAAATGTGTTATTGGTTTTTTTCGAAAACGTCTTGATTCATCACCACGTATAACACAAACTCTTATAGAATTTTCTTATTTTCGTTGAAATTTATTTCCAATCACAAATTGAAAGACAGATTTTTACTATCAATCTCAAATATTCCTCATTTCTTAAATACATTCATGTAACGATAACTATATTCTCTGAATAAATAACGACCTCACCTTGTATTTTTACAACGTAGATAAGGAAAAAAAACATCGTGCTAATAACAATCTACTCAAATAAAATGACTCATCGCGCCAAAAAAATACCCACTTTCTTTCTTCGACAAATAAAGTAGCCGACAAGAAAGAAAAAACACTTCACAATACGGTAGAATTTTCCTGTTTACTGAAACAATAAATGAATAGTATTGCATCAAACTTCATGTTACAGTCTTATCGATTGATGTTCAGTGGTTATACGAAATCTGTTTATTCATAGAAAATCGCTGTCTACATAGAGGATGAATGATCCGTTAGTGTTGAAAATATCCGTGGAATATGAGGAGATAACACAGAGAGAGAGAGAGAGGAAAAAACCAAACATATATGATAGACAGAAATGGAAAAAATCCACATATATATAACGCGTAAAAAGAGAAACGAATAAAGGAGAACGAAACGAAAATACCACATGATATATGTTTAATAGATAAGCGGAGGAATATCTCATTTATTCGCTTACACTACAATACTTAGTTTTTTTCGATGTATAACAAATACAATTGGGTTAAACATGTCTCTTCTTATATTACCCGTCGAACTTCTGTATAAAATTTTTGATTACCTAGATACTCAAACCATTCTTCATTCACTTGTACCTGTTTGCAGTCAACTTTATGGATCAGCCAAAACATACAGCAGATTTAAGCTCGATTTTCATTCATTTTCCGAGTCTGATTTAAGACTTGCTACACGTTTTATTGCACTAGAAAATATTATTACATTATCATTATTCGATAATAAGCATTCAAGTCCATGTGGAGTTGATTTATTTATTTCATTGTTTAAACTTGATCAATTTACTAGATTACGTTCATTAATTTTGGATGAAATAAAAAATGATAAATTGGATCAACTTTTTGAGCACAACATTAAAGATAAATTAATATCACTTTCAATCACTTTTCATCGTCAACAAAACAGAGAAGAAACTCTAAGTACAATTAATTTTCTCTCAACTATTTCATCATCTAATCTTCGAGATTTACATTTGAATATTTTCAATCTTATGAATATAACCGATGACATACTTCGACCAATTGAAAATGTATTACAACATTTGACAATAAACACTTGTACCTACAATGAATATAATATCATTCTTAACTGTTGTTCTCATTTGCGAGCATTCGTAATGAGAAACTGTACGGTAAAAAAAACTAATCAAAATATTTTGCCATTTCCTGTTCGAAAAACATATCCACAGTTGACCTCGTCGACAATAAATGAATGTCAGTTGTCAATCAAAGAACTACACTTTCTTTTGTCGTTGATGCCTTCACTTATTCATTTCAAGTTATTGTCTCGAAGGTCAAAGTTCGATTCCATATTCGATGGTTATTTGTGGGAACAATTTATTGGTACTCAATTGCAGAATCTAAAAAGATTCGAATTTTTCTTCATATTACAAATTCAAAAAGATATTCCCAATTTTACTCTTGATTCAGCTATTACTTCATTTAAAACAACATTTTGGCAAAATACTAAACATTGGATTGTTAATTGTGACTATGTCTTAACATCAAATGAAATCACAATTCACACAGTACCTATTTGCACAACTGATTTTGAAGTTATCATCAGACATAACGCATTATTATTAAATAATACTTATCATCTTTTGACTAGATGCTGGTCAAATAACATGAATTCTGTCTATCAAGACGAGGTACGTGAAAATCTTTTATTCTTAGAAAAAGTCACTTTCTTTTTTATTGTTTTTTTTTGAGCTAAACTCATTCCTTGTGACATTATTCTTTGTACTGTTTCTCTTTATGCTACAGGAATGTTATCAGAGAGGAATTTAAAGAAATTGATCCCCGTTTCCGCCCTTCAAGAATGGAAGACGGAAAATATGAAATATCAAAAAAAGTAAACAAAACAATTTTGAAAGAGAAGCAAAACAGGAAAAAATAAAATAATGACAACTTTGCTTTTTTAACTAAATTGAAAAACAGTAATCAGATTTAAATAGGGGAGATTCATAGTGTACAAACATGACTTTATACGAAAAAAAGAAAGAAAATCAATTATGAAAATTGGGAACTCAGGCTACTTTATTTTTAATCTATATCCTGTCCAGAATAAACGGAACATCTCATTTTTTAAATTATTTCCTGCTCTATAGGATGAGAAGTCATTGAGAAAACTACAAATATGTCTTATATAGTCGTGTGTCTTAGAAACCGAAATTTTGTATTTTGTGGTATCTTTAGCGATTTCACATGTTACTTAGACAACTATAGAACCAAAAATAATCCATTAAATGCATCGATAAAAATAATAGTTACTTTCTTACTAGCAAAGAAAATAAGCAATCTAGTTTATTACATTTAATTTTTTTACACGATTAACATCTATAAAAACTACATATTACACTCAGTTATCAATGTTTCAAGCATCAGCTAGAATAATCTTCTGGATTATAACACGAATATAATTGACATATTTTTGAATATTGGAAAATGGAATTTGTTCCTAAGTCTCTGTCTATAGTGAAGTATATTAGTTAACTAACTATAATACGAACATCACTGGATGGCGTAAATGAATTACAAAATAATTCAAATTATAGATAGTCTTTGATCTTATTTATGATGCAGTCTGCAAGATTTAATAGGATCTACCATTTATAAGCGAATTCTTTTCATAATTAGAAAATGTAAAAAAAAGCGCATTAGGATTTAGTACAATCTATCCTGAAACATCTATTAATATTTAAATTTCTCAAAAAGTATTAGAAATTTTAGCAAAGGAAACAATCTTTCATCTGTTGTCCACTCAAAAAGCTTGATATCGTGTTTTCTCCGATTTTAACACATTGAAAATCTATATTCTAAAACAGATGATCACATTTCTACACTTTATCAAATGGATATATGAAATAATCAATGCAATGATTATTTCATAGATTAGAAATTATTGATTTACATGTTATCTTGTATATAGGCATTGACTTCACTAGAACTTGAAAATACGCCGTTGACAAATGGAGGAGTTGAATATCTTGTGCATGCATTAAAAAACAATATGGTAAATTTATTGTCTATTCATTTCTTGAATTGATTTTCTGGTCTTCACATAGACATTAACTACATTCAACCTTGCCTATAATGGAATCGAGGTATCAGAAGCCGAACATTTCACAGATCTATTACGAAAGAACAAGGTAAACTAATTCTCATTTTTTTTTTCATAACCATAATCACTTTTTAAAATAGACATTGATAACTTTCAATATTCAATACAATCAAATTGGTAATAATGGAGCCTGATCTGTTGCAAATGGATTGAAAGAAAATACGGTTATCATTATTTTTTTCTTTAAATAGATATTAATCACACTTGATCTTGAAAACAATATGATAGGTAATGAAGGAGCACAATACATTGCAGATATGCTACAAAACAATACAGTAACATCTATTCTCTTTTCATTTCTTTTATATTTTAACTATTTATTTCAGATATTAACAACATTAATTCTTGGATACAATCAAACTGGATTATCAGGAATTAATCATTTGACAAATGCATTGCGAAATAATAAAGTTATTCTTTTTATCAGACTTATATATTTGCTGTTTCAATAGACATTGACAACGCTCAATCTTGAAGGAAATAGCATAGACACATTGGGCACTCAGCATCTGACGGATGCATTACAAAACAATACGGTAATGTCCATTCTGTCCTTATCTCTCCTGTGCCTATATAAATTATTTTATATAGACATTGACGACATTAATTCTTGCGTACAATCAAATTGGATCATCAGGAGTTCAATATTTAGCGAGTGCATTAAGAAATAATACTGTAATTTCTTTGTCTAGTCATATTTTTCATAACTAGTTTTATTTTATTTTCGAACAGACCTTAACAACACTTAATCTTCTAGCCAATAACATAGGAACATTATGATCTAAACATCTATCAGATGTACTAAAACATAATACTGTAACTATTATTTTCTATTTATTTTTCTTAAACATATCTCTACTATTTTAATAGACATTAACTACACTCTCCTTACGAGGTAATAATATTGGATCATTGGGAGGTATATATTTTGCTGATGTATTGCAAAATAATACGGTAACTATTATATTGTGTTTTCTTTCAAATAATATATTTTTATAGACATTAATAACACTTATTCTCGAAAATAATCAAATTGGAGATGAAGGTACACAGCATCTTGCTAAAGCCTTATACAATAATAGAGTATCTTTCATTTTATATTTTTTATTCATATAATTATCTTTATATTAATTTTAAATCAGACATTAAAAACACTTAATCTAGTATAAAATGAAATTGGAACATTAGGAGCTGAATATATTGCCAATGCATTGCAAAACAATAGGGTAAATTAAATTTTTAATTTGTATTTTTTATAAATATCTTTACTTTTAATGTAGACATTGACAATATTGTTTCTTTCAAAGAATTAAATCGAGAATTAGGAATGAAACATCTTATAAATGCATTACAAAATAATACAGTATAATTTTTATTTAGATAATCACTACATTTCATATTCAAGAAAGTGATATAAATGACAAAAATATTTTAGTTAAATATCTATATCTATTGAAAATAATAATCTTCTAAAGATTGTATCTAATTCAATAAAGAATTGTTTTATTTTTTATCAATAGAATTTTTTCTTTATTCATAATAAGAGAAAGATATTAAAACAAAAATATTATTTAAGCATACGAAAATGTAAAATATTTATAATAAGAATAATTAAAATGAATAAAATTTGAAAATAAAAATTAAACAATGTCTTCATATAAAGTATTGACAATTTGATTAAATTTCTTTCGTTTTGCTTCATCCAAAGCACAATTATCCCAACGATCTTTATGAGTTTTACCATCATCACCATAAAATTGTAGAACTCTAACAACATCTAAATGACCATTGGCTGCAGCTAAATGCATTGGTGTTCGACCATCATAATCAGCATATGATTCTGATGATGAAAATACACCACTTACTAAAAGATTACTGATTAATTCTGCTTCATTATTCGAAGCCAATGTTCCGAAATGAAAAATTTTCTTCCATTTATTCATTGAACTCATAGTAAGTGTTGTTGTTGCTAATTGATTTTCTTCAGTCTCAAGTGGAATAAATGTTGACTGTTTTATCTTACATTCCTTAAGATAATTGGCTACATCATAATGTTCATGACGATAAGCTTCTTCAATGGGTGTACATCCCCAACGATCTTCTTGATTTATCCAATAAAAATCTTGTTTTTTCGAATTGAAATGTTCACATAAAAATTTAATACTCATTAATTGACCTTCAGCAGCAGCAACATGAGCAGCTGAACGAAAATCATAATCAACATAATCTGCATGAAATTCTGGAAATGCTTGAAGAATATTACTCATTTGATTTACATTTCCTTCAGCTGCAGCCATACAAAATAATGCTGGTAATAAACTTTCTTCGATAATTGCTGAAATAGTATCAATTACTTCTTCATTCTCTTTTTGATCATCTAAATCATCATTATCTTCTAATGTATCTTCCATAAATATACTTATTTTTCTTAACTTTTTTTTTGATGAATAGTTTCGCCAATGTTGAAGATAAAAAGCAATACGTTTATCAGATAGATGTAGAGCTTCATCAATCGGAGTTTGACCATAATGATCCACAACTGATAAGGATGCTTTACCTTCTTCAACTAAATATTTAACTATAGAATAATGATTACCACAAACGGCTAAATGCAAGGCTGTTCGTCCATCATAATCAGTTAAATTTGGATTAATTCCACATGCAATTAAATATTGAACTGCTCTTAAATTACCTTCAAAGGAAAATGCACATAGATAGAAAGTCAATTCTTTTGTTTTGCCGGCAGGCATTCTTGCACCTTGCGAATATAGAAATGGAATTAAATGAAAATTTCCATGACAGAAAGCATCATATAAAGGAGTACCACCAAAGTCGTCGACTAGATTAACATTAGCTTTAAAATCAAAAATTAGCATCGTACATAATTTCATATTGCCGTTACATGCAGCCAAATGTAAAGCACTGCGTAAATCATAATCAGTTGAGTTAACATCTGCTCCTTCATTTAATAATTTCTTAAGATTTCGTGCATTATTTTGATGAGCATATAAACATAAAAGAATAGGTACAAGTTCAGCTTCCATTTTTATCAAGCTTTCAATTGGAATATCTTCATATCGTCCGGCTTTTTCCAGAATCGTCGATAAATTATTCATAAATCCAAAATGTGTTCTAACTAAGCTTGTCAATCTTAAAAGTCGTGAATGCTCTTCTGGAATGCTTATCGTTCGTAATTTGACAGCTATCATATTCTTACTTGATCCAGCCGTTAAACAAAACAACCAACAAATTAAGGTAGATGGTAACATTAATGGAGGCATTCCAACAGGAGATAAGAGAGCAGAAACAGCTGCTTGAACAACAACAGTCATGACAGATCCGAAAAGTGTAAAAAACCAAATATGGCAACCATTAAGAACGAAAAACATTCCTCCAAGTGCTTGACATGTTAACACCGAATTATAACCCCATAAACCCATACGTATATCTTCTGTTGAAACTCCAAATAAATATGCTGCTGATAATTGACCAGTCACTGCACCGAATAAAGCAAATATTGATAATATTGGTGAACAAATGAATACACCCAGAAGGATAATGATACCTGCTATTACACTATCAAGAAAATAGACTTCACTCAAACTTGAAGAAAAGCCAACAAACATATTAATCGATGAATATGGTACGGTAGTTACATTCGTTAGATTTGATTTGTCAATAACTGTCATCAACAAAGTAGGTGTTATAAGTGTTCCATCCACAAAAAAATAACGAAATTTTAATGAACTTAATAACCATAAGTATGAACAAATTTGGGAGCTAAATGTAAATGGTGAGAGACCTAATCGTATAATAAATATTTTACCGATAGCAACAAAAAAGATCGTCGAACAGACACTCATCAATATAATTGGACCAATCATTTGTAGAAAACTAAGTCTAAATGAAAAATGAATTATAGCCATAGCCGTTAAACATCCATTGTATCCGTAGAGGCCAGCACGAATTGAATCGTAATCAAGTCCTAATAAATGAGCTGTTAAAGTGGATACTACTGTTCCTAATAGACCATATAAGGCAAGTTGCCATTGACCAATTAGTAAACCGATTGTAATGATCTGTAGGTGAAAAAAAACAAGAGATTATAACAATTCTCTTAGTAGTTTTCAAATATGTATTGAAAGAAAAATCTAGAATTTTATAGGACTAAATATTTATCTTGTTTATTCTTAAAAATTATTAATTAAGTATAATTTCTGAAAGTTTTGTAATTTTTTTTTTCATTATTATATCTGTATTTGATTGTATAAACTTACCAAACCTGACAAAGGATTATTGGCAAACATTACTTGTCCAATACCTCGAAAGCATGAATCAATAAAAATGATAAAAGTTTGTAACCATGAAAGACGACGAAAAAGACGCCTACACGTTAATATATGACTGATATCCGGCATAGTACCAAAAAATGAACGCCATGTGATTTTATTATGACGATGATAATAATGTTTATCTTGATCGATCAAGATTGATACATCGTGATTTGATTGTTTCTGATTGGATGACAATGATTGATTACATGATGTTTCAAATAGATATAAATTTTGGGATTGTTGATGGTTATCGATAAGATATTCCTTAGCAGCTGGAATACCAACAGACGAAGACCATGATCGTATTTCATGAACAACAAATGGTTCCATCGCTTTTTTTCTTGTTAGAGGTTGTTCATTAAGCCTTTCAGAAATCTTACTTGTTTCGTCAATTTGAAATTTAACAGTCATATGTGAAGACGATCTGATACTGCTAGATAGAGAAGATTTTTTAGGTAACGACAGGTTGCTTGATGATGGAATCATAACGACTGTTTAAAAAATATTGAAATAATAGGAACTATTGTCTCTTTTATTAGCAATGAAGAATGTTTATTTGTATGCAACGATGGGCGATAATAAGAATGAATAAATGTATATATATTTTATTGCTAAATACATCCAATTATTTATGACAGATACGAAATAATAAATGCATCAAATTATCAATCTTTTTTTTGTCATTGTTCTATGCTAATCCAATTATACACGTGCTACATTGTGTATGCATATCTATGTATGAGCCGTTACTTTTTCTATGTATAGAATAATGTCTAATATATTTCAACGCGTCTATATCATAATACTGTATGATGAAATAATTTACATATATTGCAGACGAATACAATTATCATAGAGAATGAAATAATGAATGTTCTATACCACGCTAAAGACAACATAGAGAATTTTGATAGATTGAATGTATAAATAAAAGCGATGGCGCTAATGATTTTCATCTTCTAAACTCTTTTTTTTTAAACTTCGATCTTTGGACGATGTTTGTTAATCTCAACTTGTCGGTGTTGATATCGAACAATAGGTAATGAGGTGAACGTAAATATAAATGAACTGAAATCTTTTGATACGATTGACATTCTAAGAGAATTCGAATAATATCTTTCGCTCTCATCCATCGAATCGAAGGAAAGACAAAAACATAATGAATCGTTCATTTGCTAGGATATGAAATCTTCTATCAAAATATATATTTGACTTCTTTCTATACCCATCTGTCCGTAATACTCTGTAGCAAACATTTCTCCATTTTCATTTTAGATGATATATTTTTTTTATATTCTTCATTTGTCTACAAGTCATAGGAAGCCGTATATATTCAAGAGAAAGGCTACTTTGAAGTAGACAGCTTGTTATAATAATTACTTCTGATAAACTTACATTTTCATATATTTTTTGGAACGATATTTTAAAAATTTCTTTGTAAAGAACTTTTGTATAAGTCATATTTTCGCTTAAATTTCTATCATAGATGTAGTTGTCAGAATTATCTTGTAAGTAAATGGTTATCACTCTACAAACCTACAATTCACTCGTATAAATTAAAGTCTTACATCTTTCTTGATTGTACTATTGTTCAAAATTTTATAAAGATCTAAAAATAGTATGTGAAGACTCGTCAATAAAAAATGTTCCGAATAAACTACATCATTTCTTTTTCCAAGCTGAAAAATTATCATAAAAAAAAATAGTCCAATATTTTATTAATACTAATAAGAAAAAATATCCCATTTTATGCATAATATCATTAAATATTTTTACAAGTATACTCTATTAATGTTGTGTAGCTCTAACTGGTAAGATTAACTATAAACTCGTTCAGAAAATTTCTTCTTTTACTAACGAGAATAATTCGAATATTTTAATGTCAATGTTTTGAATTATCAAGGTTTGTGATTGACGTACTGAGATTAGACATGTTCAATGACATAATCGGAAAAAAAAGGAAATAGAAATAACTTGAAACAACATAGAATAGTTACAACAAAAGAATAAATGTACATATTCATCAGAATTTTTCTTTCTATTTATGTATGAATAGAAAAATATGTAAAGGATTTACTTTAGTTTTAATCATATATTCTTCATATTTATTTATTCATTGATAATGCATTTCAAATAACAATATATTTTGGTACTTTATTACGAACAAAATTAGAGAAACTATTTTTTTAACATTCTTGTCAATCAAAATTTCTCACCATTTACAATTTATTCTTAGTGTATAAGTATGATTATTATCTCATAGTTCATGAGAGTTTTTACAAAAAAAAAAAATTAATATTTAATATACGTGAAATATTCTTTTAATTTTTAAAAAAGAAGTTCTTTTTCATATAAATTTTATATATCTATCCGATTATTGAGTAGCACCAGAATAATTTTTTGAAGTTGGTTGATTAAGTTTGTCAGTTTGTGGATCAATAGCACCAATTAATGCCTTAACAATATAATCTCCAATTGAAAATGGATAATTTGATCCATGAAAACTTCGAATTCTATTTCTTTCACTTATAAAATCATCTGTAACATCAACATTAATCATTTCTTGATCCCATTCATTTAAATAATCAACACAATTTACATCATCTGTGCATATTAAAAACATTACATGTGTTGTTTCTACTTGACGTCCTTCATTCATTAAACGTTTAAGAACATCTACATTTATATTTCCGTGATAATCTGTTGGAGCACCATCAGTAGCAATAAATACAAGAGTTTTTTTATCATTACCACGTTTAGTTGAAGGTAATTTAAATATATATTCTAAAGCTGGAACTATTGGAGTATAACCACGTGGAGGAGAAGCAAATAATTTATTAAGAACTTCAGGATTGGTTACATTTTGACAACCTTCTCGATTAAGAAAATAAATATCAACACCAGATGAATCAAATATAACACCAATTTCTACAACAATTTTAACAATTTCACGAAGTTCATCCCAACGTGTACGATTAGTTCCATCAACAGTTGTTTTCATTGAACCAGAATCATCACAAAGAACTATTATTTCATAATCTTCAAGTAAACGAAGACGTTCACCTAATTCTTGTTGAATTTCATATCTAAGTGTTAATTCACGAAGACGATCATCAACTATTAAATATAAATATATGTAATTACATTCAATAAAATCATCTATTTAAAAAACTTTTTTTTTTAATATAATAATAAAACATACTTGTTGGTCTTGATTGATATGGAAAGCTTGGATGACGTGGTGGAAAAGAATTTCGTACATTGCCTGATCTGCCTAGAATTAAAATAAAACGATTATTTTTAAATAAAATATAAAAAGATAACATACCAGTTTTTGCAGATGCTGGTTGAGATGGTTTCTTAGTATGTGCTAATTCTTCTTCCATATCAGGTTCATCTTCATCAACAGTATTGATTAATTGTTCACCTGAATATATACTACCTGTTTCACGACAATATCCTGCTTGAGATTGAGTTAATCGTTGTAATAAATCCATTGATATATTTTAAAAATAAAAAAAAAATATTCGCGGTTGTTTATCAGTGTTTGTGAATATTTTTTTGTGTATGTAAAATAGACAATATGCACACTTAAATGCGACACATATTTATTGATATATATTCATTTTTCGTTCTGTTCTTCCTCATTTTTCTGCATCAATAATTTTTTCAAACGTATGACGACGAATGGCTGTATCTACTATTTCATATTCGATGTTGATTACTTGTTACGATAAACAACTTATTATCGTTAACAATATTGGGAAAAAAAAAAGAAAAATTCAACATGAAAAATCGTCTAGACCTTTTTTTTTATCATTCAATAATCATATTCATTTTGGTTATGATAAGATTGTTTTTTGTAGTTAAATACGTTTAGAGATATTTTTATTGAAATTTTATTATATTAAATTATTTCATCATCTTATTAATAAAATGGTTTAATTATTAAAAAATACATAGGTATTTATATAAAATGAAAAAAAACTTTTCATTGATATTTTTTCTTTTTTATTATTTCTTTATGCAAGAAAAGTATTGAAAAAAATGTGAAAAAGATCGTGAAAATTGTTGAGTATACAACATATTTGAATTAATCTCTTCGTATATTCAAATAATTATTAATTCCTTTTAAATCTATTGAAAAGTTTTTCTTAACTGTCAGTGTTACACATGAAATGAACAAACAAATACTAGTAATGCTTCTTTGCAAGTTGTATTAACTTTCTTTACTCTCCTAGTAAAATCTATTTTGACTCCTCTTGTCACATTTAATATAAGTAACAAAGTACTTCTGATTGTAGTAAAAATATAAATGATTTGTTAGATTTTTTAAAGTTTATTCTGCAAGTGTTTGTAAAAGAAACTTCAAAAAAATTTTGTTTTTTCTTAAAACATTTTTCTCTTCTATTATAAGTAATTACAAAATTTTTCATTAATCGTGAAAAAAGAACATTCCACTGAGCACTATTTATTACGGTATTGATAAATTAAAACAAACAGGCTTACTAAAACATCGAGGTGAAAACAATCGATCACGTATTCTTGATAGAAAAGAAAAAAAAAAGTTATTGGTTAATTAATTCGATATAGCAATGAAATAATCCTCAATGATAATAAAAGAAAGATTATCGAAAATACGCCATAAAACAGTATCTACATCAACAATTAGTCATTGCCCTTACGAATATACTTATAAAAATGTTTTACTTCAATCTACTCACATGTTAACGTCGGCTAGAAAACAACAATATTTACAAATGAATCTTCATTCCAGCTTTTTCATATTAAAGTTCATCAGTAAACGAAAAAATCCCAATCAAGAATTTCAATATCCATCTAAAAATCGCGATGGCGTGTGCAGCAGGACAATGACCCAAAAACAAACAAGTAATATTTGTCAAAATTCATTAACGAGAATGTACCACAATTATTAGATTGATCATCGAATAGTTCTAATACAAATCCCATTCGAAATAATTGGTTGATCAGAAAACGCAATGTAGAAAAAAGAAAACCAACAAATAATGATGAGCTCGAAGTAGTTTTAGCTGAAGAATTCGAAAATTCTATGATGTTGATGAAAAAACAATGTTTGTCTTTTATCGAGGGTAAGGATGAACGAATAAAATCTTCAACTATGATATTCAATATTATTAGTTGTAGGCTGTTAGTTCCTACGCAAAATTTTGAAAGGACTCTTGTTTAAAGCCATATTGTATAACAAAATGGTCGAGTTCTATTGTAAATATTTCAATATAATATTTAGAGAAGAAATTCAAAACAAAAAAGGACTGATGAACTCCAACATGTTTCAGATGAAAAAGCTAAAAATTTGAAATATCCATGACAAATATTTATGATGCTGTGAAGAAAACGAGACATTTATTTAATATCTTTTTTTATAAATCAATCAAAGAAAATTTTCTTGCAAACACCTTTTCATAGATATTTATGTGCTCGAATTATTTCATCGAAAACAACTGATCTATATTCTAATGAACATTCAATTTGATATGAACTATTATACACACAAGCGACGGCATCAACTATATGATTATGTGACGATAAATTGACATAATAATATTGCCGTCACTTAAAGCTATAGGCATACTAATGTATGAAAGAAAGAAAAAAGAAAGTATCAATTATAGAAATGAATAAAAAAAGGCGAGACGATGGCCATTGTATATACGTATATAAATGAGAATCAGTGAGTTGACAATCACATACTAACGTATCCTGCGAGAATTACATTTATTAATATATATCAATTTAGTAGTCACTGCACTCTTTTTTTGAGCTCTTGTGTTCAACTACAATCACGTTCAATTACAATTTAAAGGTAAATTCTATTTGTTAATATTGACCTGTATTACTGATATTGAACTTTATATATTATAATCATATCAAATTTATTTTCAGGATGTCATTGAAAAAAAATTTAATTATTTGGTATATATTGTTATTAATCATTTTATACACTCTACAAGGATTTATACAAGGTTTAACTAAATCGATTCCATTATTTTTGGCTTCTCATAATGCAACATGGATAGAACAGGGTACTTTCAGTTGGGTATATTATCCATTTAGCTTTAAAATTTTTTGGGCACCAATAATTGACTCAATTTATAGTCGTCGAATGGGTGGTCGTCATCAAACATGGTTAGCACCTATTCAAATACTTGTTGGTATTATTTTATTAATTCTCTCATTCTACGTCGAATCTCTCTTAGTCAATCTACAAAATCTTATATTAACAATTATCTTTTTCGTTTTATATTTTCTTATTGCAACTCAAGATATTGTTGTTGATGGTTGGTCTATTTTAATATTTAGCAATACAAATCCACAATGGGCATCTACTTGTCAAACTATTGGACAAATGACTGGATATTTCATTGGTTCAACAATATTAATGATATTGGAATCGGCAAATTTTACTAACAAATATATTCGTAAACCTCTTTCATTATCTGAACGTCCATTTGGATTGTTTTCATTACAACAGTTTACTTTCTTTTGGGGTATAGTATTCATAATTGTCAGTCTTATTATAACAGTGACATTCTTTTGGAAAAAACAATTGAAGCAAAAAAACAATATTGATATACCAGAAGAAACTGCAACAAAATTAAATTTAGTTGAAACATATTTAGCTATTTGGAAATTATTGAAGAAGCCTTGTATGCGCAAATTAATTTTTATAGTATTGACTTTCAATATTGGCTTTGCAGCAACCTCTTTCATGACCAATTTAACATTAATGAGGTAAGTCTATCTATTAAAATATTTAGTACTGATATTTTATTTGTATAGTTATGGTATAACACGTGAAACTCTTGCACTTTTCAATGTTCCTTTAATAGTGGTACATATTCTTGTACCCTTATGTTTGAGTAAAGTACAACGTCCTCTAGTATGGTTTACACGAGCATATATTCCACGTCTTATTATCTCTCTTATATTGGCTATTTATATCTTTTTTACACCACAAATTTTTGGCACACTATATTTCTATCCTGTTCTTATTCTTTTACTTTGTATAAATGAAGCGTTCGCTCACTTGATAATGGTACCTTGTATTGGATTTTTTGCACGAATTAGTGAACCACAAATTGCTGGAACATATATGACGCTTTTGGCAGCTATAATTAATTTGGGTCAAACTTTATTGTCAACGTGTGTACTATACATTGCAAACTGGTTACCAAAGCCATATGCATATTCAATTGAAGTAGGAATTTGTTTAGTACTTGGGTTAATATGGATAGGATTAATGTGGCGTATGACTAGACGTTTGGAAGAATTACCTATTGAAGATTGGTATTTGGATCCATCGGAATCAAAATCAGTATCATCTAATACGACAACTATACAACCCAACATTCTCGAAGGTGGTATCAATATTTAATCATTTAATATAAGAAAAGAAATGACAATTTTTTTTTGTATATAATTTGTGTGTAAATAAATTTTTTTCTATGTTCAATTTAATTATCAATGAAATATATGTTTTAGTAAGTTTATTATCTGTAAGATGAACTCAATAGATTGATCTTCGAATAATATATGTTTAGAAATCTTTTGAATTAGTTGAAATAATTGTTTTATTTTTATTACTATACAAATTTTGCTCTAGTTGTAAATAAGGAAATATATTATCTTATGTCTCACAGATGAAATGTAAATAAGTTTTAGGTGGATAAAAACATAAAGTACGCAATATTGCTCAACTTTTGTCAGATGATCTGAAATATGATTAGATTAAAGTTTACGATTGATTCTATGATTTAAACATATTTAATCAGGTATATATTTGAATTGATAAATAAGAATGAATACATTTACATATGGTTTCCATCATACTCTTCGACATTTTTAGATGAATATGGTGTCATTATAAAGTGGTAATATTTCAAAGTTAAAAAGATGCGATTGGTAACATAAAATAAATTCAATCTTTAAAGAAAATTGTTGAGTTTATGAACGTTAACTGTAATAGTTGTTGTTGTTATTATGATTATTTTTGTTTAATGTATGTCAGGTATATTCTTACCAAATTGTGTCGAAATTGATTTCTCAGAATCCTTTGAATTATAGTCGAGCTTACCTTTATTTCAGAATGGAAAAGTGAGAATAAATGTTTTTTTCTCAAATAGTAAATGTTCGCTTCTATTTTGTTAGAACGTCGTTATTAGGAAAATTATATGTAATGGAGGCGGATGCAGTTCAATGTCATAGACTGTTTATTTCATTCTCGCCACATTTAAGAAGAAAGGTTGTTGCTTTATTATTTGAAAGAGCAGATTCTATGATATTTAAATTACTGTGACAAGGGCAATATATCATCATTCACCATATTTAGTGAGCCTTTGAAATAAGTAGTTAACACATACACGTGAATTGTTGTATCACTTACATCTCCTGTCATAAAGAATGAAAAGTATCAAAAGGTTGAAATATGAGTTGTACATTGACTTTGAAGAAGGGAAAGAATATGGGAATGTCGATAATTTTGAAATTGTTTGAATGAGTGAAGGAATTTGAAAGGATTGGTTACAAGATCGATAGTAATTAGAACAGATTCGGTTTTTGAAGAATACAACCTTCATTTTTTCAAAGATGATTTTAAATGTGGAGTGTATCTCGATGGATTGCTGATACATGTCAAAATCATATTGTTAAATCTACAACAACTAGTAAATATGAGACTGTTCACACCTTTTACTGTCTTTATCCAACCAAATTTATTCTCATTCTTCATCCTATCATGCTGGACTTCAAGTATCAAATTGATTTATCTTCATTTGTGAAAGTAAGTTTACTTGGTCGATCTAAACTAAGAACTCCTGGCAATATAGATAAAAAATGTCAATCTCGATCAAATCGCCGATAGAATCCAATATTCACAACCTAATTTTCTTCGTGTGTTAAAAGAATTCTTTTCTATTGATATTTTCGATACAAATCAAACATTTGAGATTTCTTCAGCTAGAATCAATGAAAGATTCTTTTTCATACAATTGCTTTTCGATATTATTTTACTAATGAAAACAAAACTTAATGATAAATATGAATTCATTTCTCAATGCATTGACTTCTTCAAAAACAGTCCAGCAGAATTGAAGGATTTAGAAAGATTTCATTATGATTACAAAGCAGATAAAGTCCTTCAATGGTATTCAGAAGATTCATTTGTATTCCACCAAGTGAACGAAGCCGTTCGAATTCAAAGCATCAATTTATTCTTTCTCTATCGATTCGTCCTGAAAAGTATACACTTGTCCAATGCAACGGATCAATCTATTTCGATAAACTCTTATCTTTCTGATAGTATAAAATCTTTCGGCAAAGTAACTAATTCCAATCAATCACCAGAAGAGCAAAAAGCGATCTTTATGGCCAGAAATATTTTCAAGTTACAAAAGTAGTAAGTGAAAAATCACTCTCATCGATAAAAATGGAACTGTACAGTAATGAAGAATATAGTCTGAAAGAGTTCTTCAAGTTGTTATGTAGGAAATATAGTAGCTAAACAGCAATAAAAGAAGATCAACTACTAGTACTACCAAGTTACGGAAAATTGACTTTGACGATATCTTAGTATAATATCTGTACGTACATGATATATATATAATTCTAAGTTTTTATTCAATAGCTATTCTCATCTATTAGAAATATCTGTTATCTACATCTTTGTCTAGCGAATGTTTTTGTTTTTGTATTACAATAAACATTTTGATCTTATGAGTGTAAGATGTTAGATGAGATCAAATATTTTTACAACAATCAGATAAATAATTATCATATAGCAAAACAAGTTCTTTCACATTGTTGAGTAATTACATAGGTATATATATATATAACACAGCGTTGTTATTATCACTGTGGTTGTCTGTAGTGAAAAAAAGAAAAACAAAAATTTAATGTCGCAAAGAAAACGTCAGAAAATGAATGAAATTAATAACCAAACGTAAGTTATATAAATGATTGTTATCCAGTTGAGATTTTCTATATTGACTTTAGTTTAAATTCAGTTATGATTACAAAATTCGAGCAATTACCAAATGAATTAATATTAGTTTGTTTTGGTTATCTTAATTTTTATTGGTTATATGAAACATTCTCTTGTTTAAATCAACGTTTGAATAAATTAATTTTACATCAAACAAAAAATTCTGTTGATCTAGATTCAATTGCAGATGATAATATCTTAACATTTTGCATTAAATTAAATAATTTTTTAACAATAACTAAAAATTATCCAGTATCAATTAGTGCTAATTATGAACAACGATTTATTTTAATAATGAAAGATAAATTCTTTCAAGATAAATTTTCTAAATTAAAATCTTTAAGATTATGTGATATACATGCTGAACCTATATATAATGTCATATTTGATAAAAAATTAAAATTATATAAAACATTAGAACGAATAACTTTACAAGAAATTAGCGAAGCAGAAGAATACGGACATTATGTTGAACGTAAGGAATAATCTCAACTCTTTATATCTAAATGTGATTTTTCAATAAACTAATATGTTTTTATTTATTTCTCTAAAATTAAAAAAAAGGATAAGAAATATTAGTTAGATTAATTAACTATTTTGTCGTTATAGGATTATGTAGACAATTGATATCATCAAAAATGACGTCATTGAAATATTTGGATTTAAAAATAAAACCATATTCATGTGGATGTGAAATTGGCCTTCAATCACGTGACAATGATGTTGATTTAGAATTTCAGTATGAATCAGAACAAGAAAAATCATTGAGTAATTTGGAAACACTTATTATTGGAGGTAGTTTATTAAAACTGTATATTCCTCTTTATATTTATCTGACTTTCCTTAATAGATATTCCAGATGAATATGATACATCTACAACAACAAAATTATCATTTCGTACATTAACTGAAGAATTATTACCTTGTCTACCAAAATTAAAGAACTTGACTATTAATTCAATTCATTTTAATGAAAATAGATATGCTCATCTGCATCAGGTATGCATAAAAAGATTATTGAATATTCTTGTTGAAATGTTACAAGAAAAGATCATTCTTTACGATATTTGTTATCAAAAATAAAATTTTTTCTTATCATTTCGTCTTCTTGTCTATATTAGATGCATCAACCAACTTCCAAAACCAATACCATTATAAAACTCAATTTAGAATCAATTAGGATTTGGACTAAGAAAGAGCGGCCCAAGCAAAATATGGATAAAAATGAAAATTTATTAAAAAATTTCTTTTCAGGAACTAATTCGTCGGACGTTACAACAATTAAAAAATTTTATATTAATAATAAAAATGTTCTGAAATAAAATTTCTTCTACATTATTTCTATGAGAATTTTTTTTCATAATGTATCAAGTTTTTTAAACAATAAATTACTATTTCATATGTTTTCATCATAAATCATTTTTTAAATGTGAAAAAAGATGTGGATAATGAATGAAAATAATTTTTATATCCACACCCTCAAGATTTAAGGCTTATTAGAGACTGTGTCATTAATGAAGTGTGATAGAAGAAGTTTTCTAATTATCATTTAAGGCAACAAAGTATGAGATTTAACACAAAGCGAATAAATTGATCTTGGTTCTTTAATATTATATTAACGATAATCAACCGAATCTAATACTCTTGTCAACATGATCTGTTGTTTTATCAGCTAATAATATATAAAAATTATTTGTTTGATAATCATCACCACAATATGATGCTAAGATAGGCCAATATTCATCACCCATATTGAATATTGTTTGATGACGAAATTCATCTTCTAAATATTCTTCTTTTCTCATTGTTATATTCTAAATCAATTTATTTCTTTTTTGAATAATTCTTTAACAAACTTGATTAAGTAAATTTATTATTTGATCATTTATATTTTCATCATTATGATTTAAAAGAATTAAATCATTATCAATAACATACATTTCATAATCATGATAATCTTTTACAAGAAAAAAGATATTAATTAAAAAAAGAAATAAAACAAACTTAATAATTGATAACAGGATGATAATGTTGTTAAATTAGCTGATGAAACATTTGATATTCCTGCTAAACGACGTTGGACACAAGAAATTGGTTGACGAATTAATCTAAAATCTTATTTTATTATATATAAAATTTCTTTTAAATTAATTTACAGTTGTGGCATTTCACGAAGATCTAATTCAAATAAATAAAATAAAATGAAAACCTGAAATGGTAATTTGTCTTTCCATTCCCAAATCAATTAAATGAACAGTTACAAGATTATCTTGATTTGCGATTAAATTAATTTTAGTTATTAAACGACATCGAAACCAAGATGATTGACTTTTACACGTACAATAGTCATTATTTTTTTAATCTAAAATTTAATTTATTTTATTAATTTATTTAAATAAAAATAAAGTTTACATTGATATATCAATATTTGATTGTTTATTTAAAAGTGTTTGCTGAAAGGTATCATTTAACATTCTTGTACCTGATATCCAATCTTCATTAAACATAATATAAACAAATGAGAGATGTTCATCAATATGTGATACATGAAGATTTGAATAGACTTGACAACGATCAACAATTGGTTTATGTTTTGAAATATTTTCAATATCAAATTCAAATAATGATTCATCTGAATTTATTTTATAAATATTTATATAAATCAAAATATTACTTGATGTATTTGTTAATTGTTCAGATAATTTTGTTTGATTTAATAATGATGTTCCTTTATTTATGGAAAAATTTGAAAATAGAATATTAGTTGAAATTTTATTTGGTATCCAAGATTCTTCATTATTTCGATAGATTTCTTCTTTCATCTTTATAAATTATCTTAGAAATGAATAGAAATAAACAATATATATTACATTGATTAGAATAGTATCCATTGTTTCTCTTCCAAGTACGTGTTTATATTCGTAGTCTTTCGTTTTCCCTCTCTCTCTCTCTAGATATATTTTATTTCGCATCATTTTAAAATCATTTCTACGTCCCGCGCCACGTTCGATAAATAAATTTTGAACGTTTTTTCAGAGAAATATATTCGATGATGTATGGATCCAGAAATGATTTTCTTAGAAATTTAAGAAAATTCTTATATATGGTAAGTTGATTTATTATGAACCTAATTTTATTGAATAAATTTCTATTCATAGATGTCTGATTTAAAAGCATGAAAAGAAAAAGTTGAACAAAAAATTTGTCTTCCTGGTGAAACTTATCAAAAACAAGCACAACACATTTTTGAACTTGAAATAGTTGAACGAATTATGAAATATGTCCGTAAGTTTAAGATAATCAAATATTCTTAATTTATTTAATTTATCTATTGTAGAGGATTTTAACAGTAAAAGTATTAATCTATCTATTCCAACAGCTGGAGTTGCATCAGCTACACGACATTGAATAAAAATGGTTTCGAATCTCAAAACTCTTTTGAGGTTTCGTAGTCGTCGCGAAGCCATTTTTTAGTTTCGTGTGACACCATTTTTTTTCCAGTGCACATTCATCAACTACTGTTCCAAAATCAAAACATATTGAAAAGACATTTAAAAAAGTTCATGAAAAAAATTAAAAGATTTTATGTCATTTAATTGTGTTATTTTTATTTACATCAATAAAAATAAAAGAGAAGAAGATTAATAAACGAAGAGTAACAAATGGTAAAAGATCATTTGCAAAAAAGTATATTGAAAACAAACTTGTATTACATTAAAACCAAAATAAAGATCAGATAATAAAATTCTTAATATAGTTATTATACCAGATGGAAGAAAAAAAATAATATAAATATTTGATATTGGTATCATTTGAATTATTAATTTTCAACATTTTCCACAAATAAATCGACTTTGTTTTATACGATTTTTTTGTCAAATAACTCGAATTAATAATATTATGTTTAAAACAATTATCAAACAAATTGCTAAAACACAATTAACTAACCAATCATAGAGGTATTCAATTCGATTAAAGTTAAAACACACTCCTCCACATCATGGTTTTGACAAAATAAAACTATTTTTCACAAGAATTTGAAATTATTAAATATATATAAACACGAATACCATACAAAATCATTAATATTAATGAAAATTTATGAGAAAAGAAACGTTTGACAGCAATATTGAAAAGATTATAATAAAATTCTCTTTCTCGTAGAGAAGAGTCTAGCAGAAATAAACTGTTTGCTTGTATGTGCGCACTTCACTGATTGGTCGAATAATGATGTTGAAACAAAAACGGGTTCTTTTCAATAAAACTTGACCAAAGAATAATTGAGGACAGGAAATTCGAATCTGAGGTTAGTTTTAAATAATTAATCATTAATTAATATTTATTGATTAATAATTATCAATTTGCTCATAAGACTTGACGAAAAGCTGATCAAGGACGGTGAATCGAAAACTAAAGTCAGTTTTCATCATACAGTGGGCTATTTAATTCAAGGGGTAAACATCTGACTCCAGTCCCTTAGAGTCAGTGTGGAGTCAGGTGGAGTCAAGTGGAATCACTTGGAGCCAAATGACTCGCACGAAGTCACGCAAAATCACGCAGAGTCACGTAGAATCGCATGGAGTCACGTGGAGTCATGCGAGATAACAGATTCTGCTGCTTCTCTATTAATTAATTCCCATTACAATACAAGTGTTCATTGTTGGAAAACAATTCCCAAAAACAGAACACTTCTGTTCTGTTTTGAGAAATAATTCCCATAACAGAACACTTTTGTTCTGCTTTGAGAAATAATTCCCATAACAGAACACTTTTGTTCTGTTTTGAGAAATAATTCCCATAACAGAACACTTTTGTTCTGTTATGGGAATTATTTCCCATGACAGAACAAAAATGTTCCGTTTTTGGGAAATAATTCCAAGAGTGAAACTACAGACTTCAGTCAAGCGGAGTCAACGTGGAGTCATGGAGTCCTGGAGTCAGATGTTCTCCCCTTGATTTAATTTCAATCTGAATTTTAACCGAAAAAAAATCGTTCGATTTCAGTCTGAAATAAGGGACTAACAGGACTAAGAAATTCTGGAATTCAGTATAGGTATATATCATATATATAGTATCCTTTTTTTAACGAACTAGGCGGCTAACGGGACTAACGGGAGTAACGGGGCTAACGAGACTAACAGGACTAGCGGGACTAACGGAGCTAACGGGAATAACGGGACTAGTGAGACTAAAGAATGGTGATGGTATTAGTGATGATGAACAATTGTGTTGGTGACGATACTAGTGATGAAGAGGATGAGGGTGAGGGTGAAGAATATCGGTATAAAATGAGAACAGCATATAGCAATTTCATAAAGCGTTAGTCTTGTTCAGCAGTGTCACATATCCAGGAAATCGGGCATGCTGGAGAAGTGTAGGGGGATGCTGGAGATGCCGCATCTCTCTGAGTGAGGGCGGAGACACACAGCACATCTCTCTGAGTGAGGGTGAAGGCGGAGACGAAATGTGGCATATCTCGCATCTCTCTACGCTTCTCGTAGATCTCGTTATGCTTCTCTCGTATTTCTTACATTGCACTTCTCCAGCATGTCCGATATTCTGGATACGTGACACCTCTCGTCCCGTTAGTCCCATTAGCCCCACTAGTCCCGTTAGTCCCATTAGCCCCACTAGTCCCGTTAGCCTCCTGTGTACCTATATAAAGGGATACTATATATGTATACGTAACATACATACGCTGAATTCAAGAATTCCTCAGCGTCGTGCCACTTGTATGTTATCCCTTGTTCTGTTAAATTCTATTCTGCGTGTTGGTATGTGAAATGGATGTGTTCTGTTGGAAATGTGCAATCATTTCTTAGTCCCTCTAGTCTCTCTGTCATGGGAAAAGTGGAGGGTTGTTTTTTTCTTCAAAATTCAATTTGAAATAAAAAAAAATCATAGACTCGTTTTCATTGATTAATTAGTAATTAATTATGACTTTGGTTATTAACTATGAATATTTTATAAAAAGAAATTTAGCCATAGATATTCGAGGTAAATAGCAAAATCTATCATCGATGATGAGATTTAAGTGGCAAGAGTAGCCGATAATAAAACTTACTAATCTCATCATAGCGTTAGGAAAAAATCAGTCGAGCTTTCTGCTCGTAATACTAAACTCAAAAGTGTAGATAGATGCACTTGGCAGAATAATGCAGTGTGAGTGTACTGATTTCGACTCGTGGAACGACGTAAATAAACAATTTGGTAATAATTTAGAAACAGCACTTCTACGGGAAAGAATTAAGCGAGTCTACAGACGAGCGTTACTTGTTTTTCTTTTCTATTTTTTTATATAATTTAATTATTGGCTGTTAAATAACTAGCCATATAAAGTACGTTTAATAACATTTCCTTTTTTTTACATGTCACTTAGAGATAGATTTTGCTATCACTTAGTTGGCAACAGGGAGATAACAAAAGTTTTTGTAAAAAGAAAATTTCACTTTTCTATAAGAGTGATCGAGAGAAAGATTTCTGATCACAAAAAAGTCCTAGTTTTTCTTCTGGTTTCCGATAAAAATTTCCTGGTGAAGTTCTGGTTTTTTGCGAGAATCTGGTTTTTCAATTTTAGACATGATAATCCTGCACATAATATCAGTAGCTAAGGTCGATTGTATAGCGATAACGAAAAATACGGTAGAAACAATCAGTTCTATTTGTACCATAATTGATCAAAATAAGATAGTTACAACCTTATACTAGGAAAATACTATCGTTGATGGAATCCATAAAGGTCGACCTTGTAACAGTTGTTGATCGTTATACTTCACTTCCTGTATGTTATATCCTCTATGCATTGTGATCATCTTACCTAACATTAACCTTCTGTCTCTATCCTTATTCTCTCATGTGTGACTGCTCGACCTCGGTCTGTATATATATATAATGCACATGTCAAAAGATACAATTGGAGTAATGATGTAGCAAAATAAATGTCGTACCAAATTGTACAGACAAGCATTCATTCCCATTTTTCGTTACAAATTAGGGTAAATCAATTTCACCATCGTAATTATATTGGACAATTTTATGACGATTTTCATCATGCTGAATTAATCGAGCGTGATCCCGTAAAAAGTTATCGAATTAGCTAGGATGTTCAATTGGATTTGTCTCTTATATTCTTTGTTTTAGATGACTGTGTCTTAAATTTTCATCGAACATAGTAATTATAACAAACTTTCAAACAGTAGGACCTTGTTCAAAATATTGGTTGATAATTCAGTCGACTTAAAGGCTACTACAGATAGAATTGATTCAGGTTTGGTTCAAATCGAATCAAATTGAAGTAATCCTATTTTAAAAATCGACTGAAAACTTTAATATTCGTAGTGGCAATGCAATTACTTAATGTTCTGATGTTTACACAATTGCAGTTCTCCACTCTCAGCAACGCCAAACACACAATGCATTTTTAACACTTCAACATCAGGAATAATGTTGCCTTTTTCTCTTTCTCTTTAATAAGTTTCGCTTCTCAGACTTTTTTCGATCTTTAATCGTTAAACAATTAAGCAAAAAAGAAAACAAACATTTTCGTTTTATTCAGTAAAAGAATAAACAGTACTGCATTCTCAGTTGTGTAGCTTATACTTCAAATACAGACATACAGGTAAAGCCAACCGATGCTTTTTAACGGTTTGATTAATACTAATGGGCAAATTTTTAAAAAAACCGCAGGATACTGAGGTGAAAGAAACGTTGATTTAAATCGTCATAATAAACCACAGGCACCTAGCGCTTATTTCATCACATAAACTATTTGAACTCACGTCTTTTGAGAATGCGATTTTGAACGGTTTATAAGATTGCGCTTGTAGTCTGATTCTTGCGGCTTATTGTAACTCATAAAACTGAGATTCCCTTACTGTGTTATGCCATGAACTTTTTAAAATATCCCGATTCAGGACAAATGACACAGAAGATAACAGTCTAAAATGTTTTTTAAAATAAGTCCATTGACATTTCGTACGTGAAAAATGTCCTTCAAAGTAAATGCCCTTGGTGAAAAGGTCTTTCAGAGGGGTATTTGTAAAACACGCGATGATCTACAAAGACCTAAATGCATGGGCAACACCTTCACGCAGAGCCACTATCGTTCACGATGATCCAACAAAAGTCAGATCTTTATTCAAACAGTTACATCATATAGGCTAATATACTGAATCTGTAATTTCGGCGAAACCATGAAGATCCAAAAAGTACAGCAAATATGTTCACGAATGACTACCACCGTTTATGAAGACCCAAAAAAATCAGAAAATCTTATCCAGAGGCAATCTACACTGTTGGAATCCGCAGATCTGTAATGCCGCCAATCCAGTATCAAGCGGATATTTAACCGTTTTGAGACCTTTATCAATTTATAGTGTAGATAGCCTCTGAATAAGATTTTCTGTTTTCATGGGTCTTCGTGGATTCGCCGAAATTACAGATTCAGTATATTAACCTATATGATGTAACTGTTTAAATAAAGATTTGACTTTTGTTGGATCGTCGTAAACGATAGTGGCTCTGCGTGAGGGTGTTGCTCACGCCTTTAGGTCTTTGTGAGTCATCGCATGTTTTCCAAATACCTCCTGCAGAGTGAGTGTCTTTAGTCTACATGACTGTGAAAAATGATTGCTAGATGTATGATCACCCAAAAAAGTATTCTGTAAGGAAGATATAACTAACGCTTAGTGATAATGTAAATCATGTAACTTAATCTATTACCATGAATCGAATTTGACGTTATTCTTTTGCAATAAAAAAAAAACAAAGTTTTCGTAACAATTCTTCTGCTGTAATTTGGTTATTATTGAACCGATTATGGTAAAATTAAAGTGAGCTTGACACATGAACTCAAAATTTAGAGTTCATTTTCGTATCTGCATTTGCTCAGAAAATTTTGATCTATAGTTTATGCTAATAGTTATTCATAAGTTTTTAGAGTTCCTTCTGAATATAATGCCAACTACATTTAAGGACTTCTTGGACATGTTATGTGCAACATTTTAAGCTCTAGGTGAGTGCATTGCTACATGTAGCTTAGGGGTGAGAGATTTACTTTACTTTGTAGTTCCGTAACTAAAGTAAAGTAACTACAATAGTTACTTCGTTACTTGTAAATAGTAACTACATATTTACGTAGTTACTTGTAAATAGTAACTACATATTTACGTAGTTACTTGTAAATAGTAACTACCTATTTACGTAGTTACTTGTAACTAAGTAACTACTTTATTTATATAGTCACTGCAAGACGGTAACTATCAAGCGGTATCCCTGGGTCTTCATCTACTATACTATGGGGGTACCCTTGGGTTCTGATCTGCTACCCTATGGGGGTATCCTTGGGTCCTCATCTGCTATGCTATAGGGGTACCCTTGGGTTCTCAACTGCTATACTGTAGGAGTACTCTTGGGTCCTAAAGTTAAGGGATCGCACCATATATTTATTCTGCTAGTAATCAACTATGTATCGTAAAGTGCTGGTCGCTGCATCCGCTTTTGTATTAGTCAAGAAATGGCCCAATCAGATGGCCGCAAAATGTAACTCGCTTCTTTCATGAGCAACCGTCGAAGATTCTATGAGGACTTTTGTAGAGCACCCTCGATAACCTCAAATTGACCCGAGTAACCAAGTGTTCCGTTTTTATCTTAATGAAGGAAAACCACCTCGAAATCTGATTGGCTGTTACAAAAAAATTTCAGCCAATCAGATTTCGAGGCGTTTTTTCTCCATCAATATAAAGATGGAACACATGCTTACTCGGGCCAATTTGAGGTTATTGAGGATGCTCTGCAAAAGTCCTCATAGAATCTCTGACGATTATAGGGTAGCAGATGAGAATCTAAGGGTACCCCTATAGCATAGCAGATGAGGACCCATGGGTACCCGTATGGCATAGTAGATGATGACGCAAGGGTACCTCCATAGTAGAGCACTTGAGGATTCAAGGGTACCACTATAGCATACGAGATGAGGACCCAAGGATACCTCCATAGTATAGCAGATGAGGACCTAAGGGTACCCCAATAGTATAGCAGTTGAGGGCAAAAGGATATCCTGTAATAGTTATCGTCCTTCAGTGACTACATAAATAAAGTAGTTACGTAGTTACAAGTAACTATGTAAATACGGTAGTTACTTAGTTACAAGTAACTACGTAAATAGGTAGTTACTATTTACAAGTAACTACGTAACTAAGTAGTTACTATTTACAAGTAACTACGTAACTAAGTAGTTACTATTTACAAGTAACGAAGTAAATAAGTAGTTACTAGTAAAGTAAAGGTAAAGTCCCACCCCTATTGTAGCTTTTTAGGAGCTATTTAGATGTGGCATTTATAACTATTAAGAGCTATCTGAAAATGGTATCTGCAATCTTTTGAGGACTATTTGGAATTATCTATATATATAAAGAAGAAAGTTTGTCTGTCTGTCTGTTCGCTATGCATTCAGTCCCTGTACAAGCTAGCGTCACCCAACTTTCCATGATACCTCTCCAGGCCCAGAGGAAGGTCATGGCGAGGTCACCCACCGAGGGTGTGGGCGATGGGGTGGTTGGGTGTGGGTGTGGGTGTGGGTGGAATCTCACCCAGATAGTACTGTAATAGCTAACATTACGAAACTTTGCATGGTGCTTCTCTGAGTTTAGAGGCAGCTTTAAAGAGTGCTGTTACGATGAATAGAAGTAGGGAGGAGGCGTCTGGGTGAAATTTCACTGAACTTCTATCGCAATGAATTGAGCGTTAATTTTCCAGAAATTTCGCGAATCTGTGATGATTCTAAGATTAATCGTTTTTTATCGAAGATTCTTTGGTTTAAATTTGAAAATTGTATGTTTCTAATCTATATATATAAAGGAGAAAGTTTGTCTGCCTGTCTGTTTTTTATGCATTTGGGCATCAGACAAGTTGGGGATGCCAAGCTGTTCATGGCATCCTCTTAGGTCTTGAGGAAGGTCAAAAGGAATCAGAATGACTGGCGAGAGGATTGGGTTGAAATTTCACAACAGGTTATGATACATTATAATTTTCCCCAGTTTTTCAAAAACTTCGGGATATATGCTGCCATTGTTAGAATATCCATCTGTTAGTGGCAGTTTTTTGGCACTGGGTATTGGTATAAAGTATGGAAATACGCATGAGTTAAGAGAAAGACTCTTACGCCCCCGCACTAGTTGCTGAACTATTCGATTTAAAAATGAATATAAGTGTATGCACGGCGGGATATGTAGTAATAATAGATGAAAAGGTCTTAATCAAGCCTTCTATACATCTGTCGTTTTCTGACATGATAAGTTTCCAGTATGGAGATTTCCCGAGCAACGCCGGGTACTGCCGCTAGTATCATAATAATCTAAATTATGTCTAGATTTTATGGTTTTGATTTTCAGAAACTTTCGACTTATTGCTTTGTATGGTAGCATGGACATATATAGAATCAAAGGGTAAAGAGCGGAATCCTGGAATCCGGAATCCAAAATAATCTAATGGAATCCTAAAGAATCTTAGGGAATCAAACAGAAGCCTAGAAGAAAATAGAATCCAAAACCCCAACAACTACCAGAGGATTCCAGGATTCCAAAATAATATAATTTTCATTAAACAAATTTAAAAAAGTCATGAGAGTATTCGAAAGTCATATGATCACTTTTTTGACCGTCTGATCCCCATCATGATTTTAATGTAATCTTTATACTTTTCCAGCAATCATCTGTCTCAAATCAAATCATTTCAGATGGACTACCCCATATAAAAATATTGAAAATTTTCAACAAAAGGCGTAACACATTTTTCTATTTGGCATGTTACTTACGAATCAAATCACTCTAAGGTGATCGTACGCTCATCAATCAGTTTTCTGGATGCAGATGGTATCCTTCTTGTGAAGATATCCTATTATGTGTATCACATATACATGTTCTTTCTTATTATCTTTTCTTAGTCTCTACTTTGAATTCCTCTAGATAATGGATCATCTTATATGATACAACGACAACTGGATCATATAGAAGTGTACTTAACATTATATAGATCGAGCATAACGATAGTACAACTCTACCGCTTCGTCATTGTGATCATTGATAACAATAAAAGTAATGCCGTAGTAGTAAAAAATTAGGTCGCCATCAGTACAGTGTGATTGGCTATATATCTAATCAATCCATAATGTGTTGACTTTCTCGTAACTTCTGTTATTTTAATACATGAGTAGATTTGAGACCGGCTCAATCTGGTCTAATCTTTCAGACCAGCCTGACCGCTATTTTTGTTGAATTTTAACGATTATATCAACTATTGGTCTTTTCCAGCAATGTAAATACGCAAATATAGATATTAAAAACACTATAATATGATATCTGCTGTGAAAAACGATATTTTTAGCTTATTTTGACTTGCTAGTTTTTCGTGAGCGCAATTTTATAGTTAAACCGACCGGTTTTTTGCTGATTTTATCAGGTCGGTTAAGAATTTCAACCGACCGGTCCGGTTCGATCTGAAAAAATTAGGCCTGTTCCAAGTCTGTACATGAGAACTACCTATTTTCTGCATATCTATATACATCGAATCAATTATTCTCCGAAAATAACTAATTAGTTGGAAGTTTCTGTTGTTATCAATACACAAATATACAGAAATTATATACCAGCAATTTATCAACATAGCAAGTTTAGACTTGAAAGCGAGCCGGCAGACTGACACCGAACCGGTTCGATCCGACTCTCAGATCTACAAAGCCGGCACAGATTGGTTCGACCAGTGCTTTTATCAAATTTTAGGGCAAGAAACTGAGTTAATGTGCTTTGCTCGTTTTTAATGATTTTCGTGATTTTATACTGGAACTTTAAAAAAGATTCCTTGAATTTGTAAATGCCATATTAACTACTAGTTTTTTGCAATTGTCTAAATCCGCAAATATAGATATTAAAAAGAGTAGAATATGACATTTACCATAAAAGACGACATTTGTGACTTATTTTGAGCTTCTAGGCAGTTTTTTGGCAGTTGAACTTTGTTATTAGATCATTCGTTTTTTTAACCGATTTTTACCGAAGCGATCGAGAATTTCAACGACTGGTTCGGTCTGAAAAAGTCAGACCAGTTTCAAGTCGGAGCAAGTTACTAGGAAACCAATAGATTATCAATTAGTAGAATCTATATTCTGTTGGGCTAGATACTAGTCATTCAGGCCTCGTGGTACTGAATGTATGTATAGGAAAAAGAAACTGTAACCTATTGACATCTCTTCTCTTGTTATACAAACTTTCTTAGGTTTGAAAAACCGATAGTAAAGAGAGACAGAAGGTATATTTTCGCGAAGTAGCGCACATATCCCAGTTCTTATAGGTAAGCAATACATCGGAAAAAACTCTAACCAAGTAACACGCTGATCCTTTGGACCTCGCTCAATTCGATCCCAAAATGATTCACTGAATGTTACGTTTCTCATCGTGATCGAAACAATTCTTGAATAAAAACAGTAAACTTTCAAAGAGCGCATCTGAACTTCTTCCCACAAACTTCTTAACCATACACTGAACAGCATTTTATACACTGGTTACAATCCTAAAAGATCTGCACCACCTTGTTTCTCACACTATTGATTTTACTTCTTCATCTAGCTCACATTGTTTCATAACAGTGCTACCTAGAACATCTTAGTACTTTTCCGATCAAATTTCTCCTTAAATTAATATCTGCTCCGGTTATAGTTGGTAACTTTTTTCCGTTCATTCCACGAACACAAATATTTTAAAAAGAGGATCACATAGGCAGCTTAGAAACATGTAGACGTGCAAGTATTCGTTAATAAACCACACACATCTTCACTCTTCTAATTTGTCACGTTATGTTAATGAAAATACGAAAAACTAATTTATTGCATGATTTTATAATCCTGAAATATGACTAATTGACGAAACTGACTGACCAACCATTTCGATTTCCATATGCTCAACTAATGCTATGATGATTGAGACTAAACTTATCAGTTCTTACAAATAGAATCAAATTAATAATAGACTTGAGCCTCTCTATGTGATCATATGGTTACCGAACAATTTCATAGAGAATCCGACGGAATCCTAAGGAGGCAGGAGGAATTCTTTAGGAATCTCGGAGAATCCTTAGGAATCCCAAAGAATCATCGGAGTCCTATGGAATCCAAGGCACCAGATTCTGCCTTTTCTCTCTTGTTCCAGAATCGGTACTGATTCCGGAATTGATGGAATCAGTGCCGATTCCGGAATCGCTTCTCGCCTTCAACCTCATGTTTGGTAGTGCTGTTGCAGATTAATCTCAAACATACACGAGCGATTCCGGAATTGGTGGAATTAGTTGCCTAGACGGAACTAATTCCCTAATGTTCAACATCGCGGAATAGGATCCCAGGACATTCAACCCGACCTGTAGATTCGATCGAAAACGATCGGATCCGCGTCGGATTCCATCGGAATCCGATATCTTTCATAAAAACCGACCGAATCCAACATAATTTTTGTCGGATTCCCATCAGCCGGATTCCGGCCCGGATTTCGTCGCAATGTAACGGAAACAGAATGAAATCTGGTCGGATTTCATCCTGTTTCCGACGCATCCCGACGAAATTGGAAGCATTTTCAGTTCAACTTCAATTCTAATTCTGATCAGTTCTCATTTCCATAGATAGCCGATAGACCTGCTCCTTTTCTCGGTAGTGCTATACTAATCGTTACTTCAAGGATAATGATGCTTTTTTCTCCCCTAGGTATATTACATCAACTTTAATTAGTGAATTAAATTACTGTACTATAATAATCAGCGTCCTAATTCAAGAGGAACTTCAAGACTCAAAACTCAGATTTTTTGGATTTAGTATTAGTATACACTTAGATTAAAAATCATTTTCATAAACGACATTGACTCGAGGTAGCGTTTCTACAAGGACAAAGCACCGGGGACATTTTTGGAATGATATTTTTACCGTCTTTGCTCAGAATGACTGACTCTTTGGAAGTAAGCTATTCAGCAAGAGGCTAGATGATCAACTTCTAAGAATATCATTCTTTGTAAAGTCACATTGATATCACAAAATCATAATAAAAATTGTCGGAAAATATTTTCGATTAATGAAATACAATAACCACTTTGCCTTTACACATTTCGGTTATGTGGAGTGCGTAATGAATAAAGATAGTAATGCACATACAAAAACACTTTGACATTGACAAACATTCTCTTTCCAGCAACTTAGAATTATAGATTGTGATTTTGATTATATCCATCACAATGTCACTGATTTATAGAAGCCGAAATAAGTGATACCGCGGTTAGGAAATTAGTGACAGTTTGAGGGTGAGAATGAACATAAGTAAGGAAAGACACCTACTTCTAACAAAATTATTTTACTGAGTAGCCTAAACCTTTCATTGAGATTTAAAATTGGAAAAAGACTGTTTACAAATCGATGTTTAACATTTATACCGTACATTTGCAGACAAACGATACAACTGACTGAAATCTTATATTATCAGATTAATCAGTGTTATAGCTTACTTTTCTCATCATTTAACTCACTACAAATACGTAAATAAATTTTCATGAAAGGATTAACGGTATCAACGTTGTATGAAAGTAGCGCATCAGAAATTTTAGGACTGAATCTTTTCCAGTGGAACTTAAATGAATTAAGCGTTAAGTAGCTTTTTGTAACCACTGCAATTAACAAACAAGTAATCAACAGTTACTGTTTAATATAATAATATTTAGTATTAACGAATTATTTAACCATTGATATTAAGTTTAAGTCTTTCTGTTTAACTGTTAGTTCATCTTAAATGAAGTGATCAACTGGTTAATTTGCCGAAAATATCATCAAATTTCAATTTCTTTGACGAAAACACGTCTTTCTGTAGAAAATAATAATATTCTATAGTTTCACCGATATTGTTGAGCTCTAGAAACTGATTTCTCAAAGAGTTTTATCAACAAAATAGATTCCTCCATTGATTTATCTTAAGTAACTAGATTTTAGTGTTGTTTTCATTTGACTAATTCATATTTAGCATAATGCTATTCTACTGGATGAAACAAAAATCGTGGTTAAGATTTGATTTATTGAGAAAATACCATACTAATTCTGATTGACTACGAAAAACCTTTTTCCAAAATCGACTAGCCTAAAACAAACTATGTCACAATCAATCAGGTTTCTACGAACGAGAATTCTTCATATATAGGATAATCAAGTCGATAGTCGGATTTTACAAGATCTCATCAGAACTTTATAAAATCCGTTTGAAACTTGTACGAATATTATCGAATTCCAGATGTTGCGAGTATTACAAATGATATCATTCTATAATAAAATGCCGCTAAAATTTGATAGATTATCATGGCCATTGAGTACCGGCTAAAAATCAGTCGTTCAATAACCATACCATCATAGCAATCGCGAATCTATTACTAATACCATTAATACGATTCCCATGCTACGCTTGGCAAGTATTTGATTCCATCAACCGTGATCAAATACATCGAAGGTTTCTTGAATCAATAGAACTATAGAAGAGAGATCTTTTGATAATTCCAGAATTGAAGCAGATAGAATTATGTTTATTTTTCTTTATAAGAGCGAAGAAAAATCTTGATGAAATTTAATTGATCAATAGAAAAAACTCTTAGAAAAATCGAATTTGAAGAGAACTCTTTCACTATTCTAAAGACAAAATATGATTTTGTTTGAATCAATATAGGAATTATCTAGAGTTGTCTCTCATATGGGATGCAGAACTCTATGAATCGACATGATCAACATTGGTTCTGATTTGAGGAATAGTTCTTTGTCTCTATTTGATTTGAATTGTGAGCTGAGTGGTGACGAGGTTCTAGACAGTACGAACAAAATATGCTGATAATTAGAGAAGACCGATAAGATTTGACTGTCGAATCCATTAACGATTTAATCATCACCATTCTCATCGATTTTAATCATTTGATAGGAATCTACTAGATAATGTAACTGGTCGATAATAGTAGTCTCCTTTCCATAGTTTTTCGTTTGTTAATGGATGAACAAAGAGACGTAACTATTGGAAATAAACAATGAAAAGCACCATAGTTGCCAAGTAGACATCTTACATTACTATTGTAGTGATGAGGTAACAAATATAACTGGCTAAGCAGTTGATTTTCTATTATATGTAAGAAAAGTGAAGAATGACTCATATTTCTCTAGCGAACGGTCTCACCATTAAGATTAGCTTTGATATTGGTAAGCAAAGAACCGAATCAGTTCGAAATTTGAAACATGTAAGAATGTCAAAAGTACTCTAAAAACCAGCTGCATATTCTTTCATGTATCTATTCGAATTCAGTCGTGATACACAATCACTTACCTGATATGTTTCCCTTAGTAGGCGAGTATTTACCTGTGCTTGAATAGATTAAAAAATCATTTCATATTACCTGAAAATCATATGCAATCAATTATTTTTGCCTTTCAATTACTGATAGTAATATTTCTATCACTTCAAACATATGTGAACAACATGAAGAAGCTTTGAAAATGATTAAACAAACGGTAACAACGCTGCACACTTGCTTTTTTAAATTATCGTAAAGTGTATATGATTAAATATTGACTGAATTTGCTTCGTCAGAAGAATCAATTTTCTGCAGTTATTTACAGAACGTCGAGATATATTTCGATTTTGTTTTTTTTAAATGGAACATTTCGATAATCATGATTTATCATTTCCGTAAACAAATCTCAGTATCTTCATTAGTTTGAGAATAGAAATTGTTAACGATGAGGAAAAAGAAAGTCTTAATTACTCTCTATTCACATTTTTTTTCATGTTACTATGAAATGTAAATAACGTCAGAATTTTCGGTCTATCTGAATGATGTTATGATTCGTTCATCCTTCCTTTTTGTGCTTTATTGAATTCCTGCATATATCGACTATTGACGATATATCTGAGTTAGAACAACTAGATATTAATGAATGCATATGTATTTTGTTCTACGAAATAAAAGTTCATATCTGTGATTACGTAAATAGTCCGATTACACATCCCCATATTAGGCTACCAATGTATATAACTTTAGTGTTGAGTTATAAAAAAAATCAAAAACATACAAATGCAGTGATTTTCGAGCTTATATGAATTCTTTATTCTTCATACAGCACAATTTTTTAAGAATACTTTTTCAGATTTAAGTATATTCATAAAACGTTCGTATTGTATATTAGTTCGGATATCTCAGTATACCATTCTATACAGAGACATACTACATCAAAGAAAGACGATATAAATGCATCTCATTTTTAAAAATCGATCGCATGTGATTGTTTACCATTATAAGTAGACATATAAAAGTAAAACGAAGAAATCAGAAGATGTTTTAATCTGATGCTAATGCCCTTGCAACTCGATATAATTACACAGAGAAATATGAGCGTTTGTCAAGACTTAGCAATATCAAATTTTAATTCATGGTCTTCTAATGCATTGAATTAAAATACAAAACAATGTATCCAAATGTTAACTTCGAAAATTTTCATCGAAATTACTGAATAAATTTTATTATTTAAAAAAAAACACTCTCATTACATTGGCTTCATTGTATGCTTACATCTAACTCACCCAATTTCTATCACATTTTATAACATAAGAATGATTTTAAGATTGAGTTTATTGTAAAAATACATAACATAATCCCTTTTTTTTCTCACGTACATGATGAAAAATTGTGAATTAAAATTTTGTCTTCACCCTTCCTTTTGCATATATTAGTTTCAAAAATAAAAAACGAATGTGTAAAGACAAGAAGAATGTTGTGATCTACTTTTTGTAATATAAGGTGTTAAATATGACATTCTAAGTATTTGTCACTTCATTGTGATAAAGGAGTCAACTAAACGTTCCCATTGCGCTACATAAACTCTCGCACAAGAATAAATTTTGATTTTGAAAAACAACTCTATATACAACTGTTTCACTTGGTTCACCAAGAAATTCTACTAGCAAGAAAGTTATAAGACTAGTTTTTTATGTTTTTTGTAACATGATCTGAATGAAACTTTCAAAAAAAATCGATGATTTGCAAAGTATGCAAGATTATGCTGGTTTTATCACTAGAATTTTTAATTTTGTTTTTAAAATTCTGTCACAATTTTTATATAGGAAAAAATCCTTTAGTATGCTACACAATACACCATTCTTCAACATTTTATTCGATATATGAGTCGCAGCATTAAATTTCTTATGATAAGAGCATATTTGCGCACCAATCAGCATATGATTATTTTTTCTTATTATTTTTCAAGGTTTTTTTTCCCTCAAAACTTTGGATCGGTTTGTTGATATTTGTTGACGAGTATGTTATTATTTGTACAATAAAATGTCGTTTAATGCGGTTTCTTTTTCTTATTTGCATTTAATATTAGTTAATCACCAACTTCTTACATGTAGTGAATTTTGTTTTTTGAGTAAGTTAACTTTTAGTTGTAAAAGAATTTTACTTTGATATAGGGATATTTTTCAGCCTGTTTTGCCTATTTTTGTTGCTCAGCATTTTGTAAACCTTGCACATCAAACTATATGCAATGTAAGCCTAAGACAGGATAGTATATTATTCACAGATATTAATACAAGTCCAGCTACTCAACTAATCACATTTTATTTAGAAATAGTTAGTTATCATTATGGTGTCGATTAATCCTTTATAAAAAAATCTGTGAATGTAATTTTTTTTAGCCAAAGACAGATTATTTTACGACAACAATGATTTTAATATAAAGTCTGTAGGAGTGGCTCGATAGGGTGATGCTGGGGGTGAGATACACCCAAAATCAGAAAATTTTCTTCTATTTCTCACGAAAAACAATATTGCACTCCCTCCAAAAAATTTCGCGACAACCCTGAAAGTCTGACTAAAATTTTGTGAAACGAAACCTTCTAAACTATAAATCCTTTTTTTAAAATTTCCAAGTCAAAGTTTTTTGAATAGAGACGAAGTTTTTTATAAAATGTGCCTACATCGGGAAGGAGTGATTGATTTTGGTCAAAAAAAGGTAACTTGACAATTTACAAAAAGGACTACTTGTAACTCTGGTTAGCTCGATCTTGTAAATCTGTAATATAGTTTTTTAAAACATCACTATGCTCTTGAAATAGGGATTTCTCGGTCGAAAAATCAACCTCGCGAGGTTTTTCTGTTGTCAGTTGCCCATTATTTGATAGCATAATTTTAACTAATTTCTGTTACTGCTAGAGAATCACATGATGACAGCTTTTTAACATTGTTTTTATACTGGATGTCTGTACGGTCTGAAATGGAACAATAATGATCTGACTTCGATCTACTAACACCAGAGATGGCGCGAAGAGGTCAGGGCAGAGGGGGTGATACCCCGAAAATCGGAGCCGCCAATCGAAAAGGTCAAAATTGGAGAAAATTGCCTATTGTGGTTGTCCGAAATCGGAGAATTTTGATTAGTGTGGTTCTCTAGCATCACAGAAAATCACATAATGATCCCGCGGATTAGGAGAAAATTGACAGTATCAAAATCTTCAAATTCGGAGAAAGCTGCAATCAAAATTTTCTAGAGCAAGGGCTGCTCACCCCTATCACCCCTTCCCCCAGTCGCGCCGTCCCTGACTAACACTCTCACTAAACAAAAATTCGAGCATCATTGTTCTAATACAGTGATAGGTAAATGCTTAAATAGTGTACATTAATGACAGGTTTTGCAGTTTTCAAGCATTTTTAGCTAAATAAAAACTAGTTGAACCAAATGACTAGTCTTTATCGTAGACTGCATGCGCTTATTGTCTTAGCGGTTAGTTGATATATTGGCCAACTTCGGCGTATCTTTCATCAATAGTTTTAGCGCAGGAGCTTGACAATAATATAATCGAACATGTACTATCATTTTGTTTCATGGATGCATCCATGTCGTATAGTATATCGATTTGCGTTGAAAGAGGATCTCTAAGATGACGAGGTTGTTCGCGAAATATGCCTAAATCGACGATGTTGCCATTAATTTCCGGAATTGATGGAAGTCGATCAATGTTTATGGCGCGTTTGACGTTCACTGACAGGCGAGTTTGTGGAATTAGGTGGAACTGATTCCTGGGCGGAACTGGTTCCCCAATGTTCAACATCGCGAAATACGAAATATTCTCATCTGATGTTGCTATTTGTTAATTCTTGCATTGAAATCGATCGTAAAAGCAAGAGTATATCGATCAATGATACCTTGTTAGTCATTTGTTCTAAATCATTATAGAATGTGCCTGCTACCATGGTGGCTTCTGATTGACCGTTTCAATTCACCAGGGTATAAACAACGATAAGAGTGACGCTAATTGATTCTTATAGAGCACCGATATTTTTTTATGCAGCTGTTGTTGATTTATTTAGAGAGGTTATCACATCGTGAAGAGATCGTATGTAATTTTGGCGGAGTAGGTCAAAATGTATCACGGTGTAATCATGAATGATTGAGACACTGTACTTATGTATTGTTGTTTTCTGAAGGGATGCCAACTGAATTCGATATTTGTGCATTTGTTTCGCAAAAACGTGATTTCACACCTTTCTCACAGAAGAATGTTAACCTATTTTTTGTTTCTATTCGTTAAGCAATTAGATTTAATGTACTGCTAGTGAGTGGCTAACTTAGGAGTATTAATTGAATGGTTTCCATTATTTCAAAACAACAGATGTATGTCCTTAGATGTAGCTCTCTCGTCAGTAATGGAGTTAGGTTACAAAATATTCACAAAATACTAGTTGTACACAGGTCTGTATAAATCGCGGACTCATGTATCATTTTGCTCACCATTAAAATGATCATGTTCGTGTAAATATAGATTTAAGCAATCAATCTACTATTATTCACTGATTACAAAAATACTATCTGAAGTTTTCTTTGTTTATATAGATTCTTTCAATTGGAATAGTACAATATTCAAAGGTTCATATACAAAAAAAAACTCACGTCGAGATTTCCTATATTATCTATATTTGATTTACTGCTCCATTTTACGTGAAAAAAATGGAGGTCGAAATGATGGTATTGAGTGACGATGGACAAACTACACGTACTGCTCTCAAAGGAAAACAATCATCAAAACGATCGTAAGTATGTCTTTCATAATATATAGAATAACAGTGAAACGCATAACGCAAAACCACACATTTGTATCTTCAGAAAATAATAGATGGCGCATAAATAATGGCTTTTTCATTATTTTATATATTTTTGAATCGTGTTAAAAGTTAAGCGATGCAGCTTTTACTACTCAACAATCTTGCTTATTTCAATTAGTTCGATTACGATCCGTTAGTTTTTTACGACTTATGAAAGAGATTTGTTCCAAATCCACAACTTTCTAATAAGAAGTTTCTAATAGGTATTTCCATGAGATTTTAATGAAAAAAAACCACAATGTATTTTAAAAAAGGCTTTCTTTCATGGCAGACTGTTTGTAGAGGTTTTCTCGCTGATTATTTTGAGTAAAAAATAAACTTTTTAAACCTCATTGAAAAATGGCGATCTTAAAGTTAAAATAATAAACAAACTTGAAATACAGTTTTTCCCGATAGATAATCATAAAAAGTCGATTAGCATATTTCAAAATGGACGTTTCATGAACAGATGCGGCATCATAGGCTTTGTAGAAGAAAATTTGCTCTATAAAGCCCTATAGTCGGTTTTTTAGATGCATTCAGATACTCTGATAAATCTCAATCGAATATTGTATACGATATTCATATAAAAAAAATATGATATCTATTCCTTTTGTGATAAATATTCTATATAATGTTTTGTCAGGAACTATTCATAGTATTTAAGTAAATCTGAAAAATCGACTATAGAGCTTCATAGAGAAAATTTAACTGTGCAAAAAATTCACTAGGCTATAGTTCTCCATAATATAACGGTCTTGGATTATACTAATTCTATTAAGAACTCTTTGTTAGAAAATTGTAGTTTTTAGATAAATCTGTTTGGTAGCCCGTAATAAAGTAACGAATTCCAATCAAACCAGTTGAAATAGGCAAAACTTTAGGAGAATACTTCCTATTTCGCGATGTTCAACATTGCGGAATAGGATGGCTGCTCGATTCGAAAGAATGAAAAAGCGCGTCTTTTAACTTTTTGAGTTTCGATGACGTATAAATACGATTGATCACAATTCCTGCACAAGTTGGCACTACTCTATTCTTTATATATTTGGGAAAATCTTCTATCTTGAATTAGGGAGTGTCATAAAATTACCTGCAAATAAATGATAAAAAGCTTTTCCAAATACTTAAAGAACAGACTAATGATCATTTGTTCAATTATTGCAGTCAGACGTATTTATACGTTGCCGAGACTTAAAGGATTAATGAAAAAAAATTGACCTTTGAAGTTTTAACATGATTGAAATATATACAAAACAATGGAAAGGCCGTTATTTATGCACCATCCGCTAGTACAATGTGTCTCGAAACTCTATCACAGAATATATCAACAATGGTAGCTATGAGACCTATTATCATATTGTACAGTCACTCTGTCATGAATAAAGTCAAGGTTAATTGCAGTTTATGATTTTTCTAAATAGGAGCATATGGAAATCTAATTTTTTTCGTATGGGCATCGGTTGCTTGGTGATAGCATTTTTGGCACTTTTGGGTATTATCGCCATTTTGAAATCGGCACCGAGCATGCGAAAACCAGCTGATCCGGCCCAAATGAAAAAAGGTTAATTCTAAGCTTTTATTTGAATAACACTATCATTGTGAATGTGTTTAGATGGTCAAGAAATTGTTCTCAAAACTATATTCAGTACAAATCATGTTCCGGACGACGAAAAGCAATCAATGATCATAAAAAATATCAATGACATTACAAATTATGTATGACATTTACTGAATAGTTTATTCATATTAATTTTTTTTATCTTTTTGTAGCTAAATACACAATTAAATGGGAATAAGATTCGTGTTATCAATGCATTTTTTCACAATCCTTCGTCATTGAATGGAAACAATCAGTAATCATTATTTAATACTTTTTTTCCTGTCTCTATTTTAATTTCAATTAAGGATAATATGCGAAAATCCACTGTCTGGAAACCTTCTTCAATTAAATATTGGTGCTTTTTATTCAAGTCAATGTGCTTCTCAAAAAGAAAATATGTGCAAGATTCAATTGCAAGAACAATTAAAAGATATGTTCAGTCAATTGCTAATTATTCCTGTCACGATTCAGTTTGATGACAATCGTTTTAAGAATATCGATATCAAAATCTGTAGTCTCACAGATTCAACTGGTAAGGCATAAATTATTACTTTAAATGAAACGCATAGAGCGAGCAGTGTTAAAGATCTAGGAAATCGGAGATCTCCACGAAGATAATTCATGTACTAATAACATTACAACATAATATTGAATTATTACACAGTATTCATATTTTTTTTACTATCTCAAACTTGTAAAGGATATATTGCATCTCTACAAGAGATATCACATCTTTCATTTTTTTCATTTTTAACCTAGAATCGCTCCGAAAGACGTATCTTCGGTTTGTTTTAGTGTGTGTGTTTCCGCCCTCATCGAACGAGACACCCTATGTGAGTGTTTCCATGTTTGTCTGTGCATCCAAATGTGTCTGTCTTTTTTCCCTCACCGTCAATCAGAGAGATGCCCTGTGTGTATGTTTCCGTTCCTCTATGCGGATGCATTTCCCAGAGGAACTCTAGTCTAAAAGTAAAAAAAAGAATTTTATAAGGAGAGATAAATTCTCGAGATGCAGCATCTCTTGGAGAGATATGATAGGAGATCGTATTTCTTGTAGAGATAAATGCTGAGATCAGATATGTGTAACATATGAGTAGAGTGAAAACGCTTGTATATATAACACCACTGTGGAAATCTTTGAGTTTTCGGATTTCCTAGATCCGTGCCGCTGCTGATAAAATTTCATCAAAAGACTTTCATCATAGGATATGTATCTCGAATTCGTTCTCACTGAATATTTTTCCATTGTCAACGTTGATCCTTTCTTAGACTTTTGTGATTTTCATAACCTGACTTCACAATCATCCAATTTTATATGTAGTTTGATCTCAATCAGTGGAGTCAAACTTAACTGATCACATATAGTGTTTCTACGATTGCTTTATACTGAATAAAATTTCGAGAATTATCTAAAAACTGAGAAGCTTTCAAAAATAACAATAAGTGTTCCAACACATATTGAACAAAGAAAAAAACAGGATAGATAATGCGGTTGTGTTTGTTTCCTTACACATCATAATTTGAAAAGAATGTTACATGCATCATTTTTCATATATTCTCTTGATTTAAAATAACCCTTAAGATAGTGTTACCATAATAAAAATGTTATTGAATTGCATTAAATAGTGAATATTTGATATTTTATTCTATGAATTTTATTAGTTCCAGTCGATACTATGACGCCATATATGATATTAAAAAAGTCTGAATGTACTATGAGTATTGGTAAAATTGCTTTTGTTCAAATGGCTGGTGAACATGAGTCATATATTCGGGATGAGACACGAGTACATGCTACTTCAAAGAAGAATCAAGATCAGCAACTTCGATCTGTGACATTGTATGAAGACACAATCTATCGACTACATGTACAATTAGATTGCAACGGAAATTGGGCCAGAGGTTCATACGCCAATGCCTGTGATCTGTCTCAAAATGTGAACGTGTGGATTGATTTTAATGACGATGGTTTTAGTGATGCAGAAAGTCGAGTTTCTCATCGTTCTCGGTCAAATAATGGAGCACATGGAGGTACATATAATTTGGAAATACGCATACCTGTTGTCGATGGTAGAAATACAAAGATGGGATCTCATCGCATGCGTCTTGCTATAATACCGAGCAAAAGGTATCAAAGAAACTGTGGTCCTATTACCTACAACGAGACACGAGAGTATACAGTCAACATTGTTCCAAAAGTACAATACCCAAGTAAGCTTTTGTCTTTTTTACTGGTTAAATATTTTTCATCTTAATGCTGTACAATTTTTGTTCCCTAATTTTTTTCATATGAATTTTTCTATCAGATTATTTAACAAATAACCTACCATTGCTAATTTCTTTATATACCTTAAAGAACAATATTTTTACGAGCAAACTTTTTCTCGAATCTGATAATTTGCTATCGTCTTTTAATCTGGTGAACATCTATAAAAGACATTATTAGAAACAAAATGTTTTCAGCTGCTTATCATTAAAACGTTGTCAGTATCTTCTCAGAACTATGTCTATATGACAGTTTGCAACTAAATGCCTTTAATTAGAATAACATAGTCGAATTTGACAAAAAAAGTTGAACTAAAATAGAGTTTGAATAAGATTTACATGATTTTTGAAAAAAAAATCGACAAATAATAAATAAAACAAATAAAGTAGAGCAGATTGCATTTCTTCTAATCAAAAATAATCCGGTTTCTTCGTATTATTATATTGAGAAACACGCAAACATATATCTATAATTTCGATTTTTTTCCATATTTTCTATATATAATAGCAATATTAAAATTAAAAAAATTCTGGTATGATCCTATGTAAATAGGTATTTTTGAAAACGAGTTTTATATCATTGCAAAACATAAACATCGTTTTGCCGATTCGGACGAGTTTAATTCTTTTTATTGTAGCGAATACAGCTGCCTCGAATATAATATTTAAAAATTCACTTTGCTCTATGAATACTGGTAAAATTGTACTTGTTATAATGGCTGGAGAAAGAGGAACACAAATTCGAGATGATGCACCATCCAATACTTTAACGAATGATTATCAGGATCGACATCACATGGCTGTTACAATCTATGAACATACTGTCTATTTGTTACGCATACAACTGGATTGTTCTTGGCAATTAAATAGTGATTTATTTGCTAATGGTTGTAATCTTGCTCAAGATGTAAATGTCTGGATTGATTTAAATAATGATGGAATATTTGATGAATCAGAAATCGGAGTTCCTTATCCATGGCCATTAACAAGTTATATGCCACAAGGTATCTATGATATACAAATATACATACCTGTAATTAATAACAATTACATAAGAACTGGACAACATCGAATGCGTCTTGCTGCTATGTCGAGTGAAAATTATCGAAGAACTTGTGGCCGTACAGACTACAACGAAACACGAGAGTATACTATCAATATTGTCCCAAAAACAAATTATTTAGGCACGTATTATTTTTATTTATTGATGATCAATTTTCAGTCATAATATTTGATAGAAAAAAGTTGAAAGTTTTTATTTTAATTTTTATATATTGACAGAGATTTTCAATATTTTTCAAAAAATGTATCTGTTACACTTTTAAATATAAACAATCGATTGATGGTTTTGCCAAGCCATCTATAGATATGTATATAAAAGTTCTCTTCTAAACACAATATTCATTCATAAGACATGTAAAAATAATAAATACAGTTATTCAGCTAAGCATACAAAGCTAATAATAAATTTTGATTTTCTTTTTATATTTAAAAATTATAGTAGAGCAGTGTAAATATAGTATAGGTCAAAGGTAGAGATACTTTCAAGGAGAAATTTGAAATGTTGCAACAGAAAAACAATCAACATTTTGTACACATCATATTATGGATACGTACGGTTGAAAAAGTAATAAAAACATTTGAAATTTGAGATTTATCTAAAATTAAAAATATGTCGTAGAAAACTTTTAAATTCTCAAAACTATAAAAGCTAAGAAATTGATTAATATTGAATAATAAATGAAAAAAGATTTATTTATTTCGTAGATTAATAAAAGACGCTACTCATATTTTATGTTTTAATTAAAATGTATTATTTTGTTTTTTGAATGAATTTTAGATGTTGTTGATGTTACAACACCCTACACGATATTAAGAAACTTTGTATGTTCTCCTCATGGTGGCAAAATACTTCTTGTTATAATGGCTGGTGAGGAACGAACACAGATTCGAGATGATTCATCAACAAGAGCTGTTTTGGGAAATCATAATAGAAATCAACAATATTTATCTATTGTATTAAGTGAAGACACAATCTATTTACTACGTATTCAATTAGATTGCACTGGACAATGGAGTAGAGATTCATTTGATCAAAATTGTCACCTTGCTTATGATGTGAATGTCTGGATTGATTTTAATGATGATGGAAGATTTGATGATTCAGAAATTGCAGCTCCTCGTCGATGGCCACTCAATAGCTATATACCACAAGGTGTCTATGATATACAAATATATATACCTATAATTGATGGGAAGAAAATAAAATTTGGATCACATCGTATGCGCCTTGTTGCAACATTAAGTGGACAGTATCGCAAACAATGTGGTGATAATGGCTACAGCGAGTCCCGAGAGTATACAGTTACCATTGTTTCAAATACGAGACAATCAGGTAATTATTTGTTGGTCTAATAATTGTAAATATTTAGTTTCATGAATGTCAATATGATTATTTATATTGTAAACAATTTTATTGGAGTCGTATGATCAGTTTAACATTTCATAAATAGACATTGTAGGCGGAGGTCTAAATATATATGAAGAGAATTTATTAACAAGTATATCTTCTTTCATATTGAAGTTTAGAGAAAACGTGCGAAATTTCTAACATGGCATTCAGCTTTTTTTATTTAGTTGTCTGAAAGATGCATAAAGAAATGAATAATGTTTTTTTTTTGCCAACATTGGGTAAACAACTATAAGCACATTATTGAATGAGAAAAATTGTATTGTTCTATATCTATCCGATCAAATTTTGGAACTCTTAGAAAAGGTCAAAAATGTAATTATCGTCCCATGCTCAGGAACATGCTCTATTAAATCATAAAGTTTAAATCGATACAAAATATAAGAATGTCTTTCAATCGAAAATAATTCGGTAGTTATTGAACGATACGAGATAAGTCAGATACACAATATAAATAATATTCTGTAGTACATATGACATAATATGTTACATAGTTCATTCAATAGAGTCAGTACAGGATATCTATTTATACAAATCTTCATTCTTTTTTAGTGAATATCGAATCTCCTTATTTGGCATTAAGTGATACTGTATGTTCTCAAACCAATGGCAAAATTGTGCTTGTTTTAATGACTGGTGAAAAGGGAACACATATTCGAGATAATATACCAACAAATACTTTGCTTAGTGAGAACCAAAATCGGCATCACTTAGCTGTTACTTTATATGAAAGTACTATCTATCGGCTACGAATTCAATTAGATTGTGATCCACCTTCAAGTAGAGCTTTACTTCAACCGAATTGCAATCTTGCTCAAGATGTAAATGTTTGGATTGATTTAAATAACGATGGGAAATATGATGAAACAGAAAGTCGTGTTCCTCGTCGATGGCCATTGTATAGTTCAATGCCATTAGGAATTTATGATTTGAAAATAGATATACCTAACATTGATGGACAGAATGTGAGAAGTGGTTCGCATCGTGTGCGTATTGTTGTGAAACCCAGTGAAGAATATCGCCGAAAATGTGGTAATACCGATTATAGTGAAACACGAGAATACACATTTAATATCATTCCAAAGACAACATATGAAGGTAACATGCTTTTTTTTCTTTAGCCATTTAAGCAAACTCTTGAATCATGTAAGAAGTATAGTCTTCTTCAATAACATAAGCCACAAAAATTCCTATTATGATGAGATTATCGATATCCTCTACAAATGCATGTAACACATTACGGAAAATGATTCATAAAAACCTGATTTATTCCAACTAGATGACTGTTAACTAATACATTTCCTTCTATTTCAACATACTGTTCAATAATGATTGAAATATATGGAATTTAATTATAATATACTTCATTTTCTTTTTTAGTTTCCACAGTTACATATTGTTCACCTGGTAATTTTATCTGTTCAGATAATAATGCAGCTATTTTTTCAGTAAACTTATATGGTGAACAAGGTACACAAATACGTGATGAAAACAAAGGATGTAGCTCGGCAAATAATTATAAGGATCGAAATGACCTGGTTGCGACACTATATGATAATATGGTCTATACACTTCGTATACAATTATATTGTGTACAACAAGGGGGGTATGAAAATTCATATAATCAAGATTCATCTTTATTTGAAACAAATTGCAATCATCCTCGTTATCTTGATGTATGGATAGATTTCAATCACGATAATATATTTGATGAAAGTACAGAACGAATAATTTCTAAAGAATCGTATAGAGATGATCGTCGTACAACGCAGTATGATTTAAGTATTTCTATTCCGAGGATTGATAATAGAAATTACTTACATGGACAACATCGAATGCGTATTATTCTAACACAAGATGAAAGAAATCGTAAACCATGTTACAACACCGGTTATGGTGAAGCACGTGATTACACTATACATATCATACCAAAACCTATGTATTGAAGTGTAAACTATACAATTTTTTGACACTATATAACTTAAGAGTTTTCAAATTCCTTCTTTTTTTAATTTTATTTAACCATGAGAAAACAATCTAATACTATAAATTCACTTTAACTCATTTTATTCACTAAATATACAAAAGAATCTATTATTAGCAAAAAATGTTTAGATCAAAGCTGGAGCATTTTAAAAAAGTTGAGCCATACGACTGATTATCGAAAAGATACTTATTCAAAGCACAAGATAATAGTTGACCATTAGACACAAAAATTCCGATTGGTGGCGCACAATGCACATTAATTTTTATTGGTAAATCATCTTGATTTTGTACGAAAAACTTTTCTTTATCTTTCTTCAATTGATGTATTTCTAGCTGGAGACCAGTACTATAAAATGTCACAAAGTAAATGATCGAAAGGAAATAATAATTTATAAACCGAGTTCACAAACAAATTGTGCCATTCTTAGGGTGAACGTTATACAGTGCCACTGATGTTTCACTAGAAAATCTTCATCACCAGAATCAATACATATGCAATCAAAAGCCGTTAGAACTTTATTTTCTGACGATAAATTGGATTGAGAATCATTCATAACTTCCTCACTTTCTTGCTCAGTCAAACTCCTTTTCTTGATGTTGCCATTGTGAAAATATATAAGATGTGTCGTTGAAATATATAATTATTATTCAAAGAAAAATATATTCGGTTCATTCTTACTCTTGACTTTTACTATTCGAACAATGGGTATATATACGCAACGGATTAGAAACGAAAAGAACTTACCAGATTTTCTAGGTAAGATGAGACAAACTAGAACTTTATGAAAAGCGGAAAAACCAACTACAGAGTACTATAAAGAATAGTAGGTGATAAATACAAACAAAAGACGAAAGAAAAGTGATTGTACTGGAAAGCGCTGAAAAAGAAAGAAAGAAAGATTGTACTTGTCTGACATCACCTAATAAACGATAAAAAGATGTTCTAAACAATTAAAGTGTATACTAGAAGCACCTTTGTCAAATAACTGCACTCAGACGCATGTATGCGTCGTCGGAACTCAAAGGGTTAATTTAAAAAAGAAGCTCACAAGGGTATAACGAAAAATATCGATAATCAACAGAATAAAGAAAATTAATGAGATAAAACTGATTTAGCTTTCTTTGATCGATCACATTCGTTCGGCAATAGAGGAATATTTCAGTAATCCAATAGCTACAGTAATAAATATGTAAGAATTTTAACAAGACTGATTCCACAAATTACATAATACATGTATCTATTTGAATGGTGTTTTTTAACGCACAAGCGACCTTGTCACAGGTGGCTAACTCTAGATCGTCGGTTAGGTGATAATGAAATAGAAACATGTCTCTATCACACTTCTCTTTATTTATGAAAAAAGCATCAGCTAGATAGAAGATGGAACATGATCTTTCTTTAGGAAAGATCCAATAGATAATTGAGGTAAAATGCTCAGGAAAATTCTACATATGTAAAAAAAAAATAACACAAAAAATGTCACTTGTCAAGGGAAAAGATGAAACACATGTTGTATGCAAGAAAAGAAAGATCCAACTATATGTGATTCATAGAAAAGGAAAAAATAGATATGTCTAAATTAATAGGAGAATGAAGGAAAAGAAGAAAAGTGTCATATGATCATATATGTAAAACGATAGCGAACGAATAGATATTTTATTTGTTCGTTTAGAGATCTCTACATGTTCGCTTAAGATATGGGTTCAAAACAATAGACCATTGGGTTCATTTCTTATTTGGGGCTCTGAAGAAACAAACATTTTTCAGTAGGCTTAAATACTCCTAATTGGGTACTCTAAAAATAATTTTTCCAGCTGTATTCTTTGCTTTCGCGTATAAGATCAGCTGTTTTATGAAAATGACGTCTGACTTTTCGTGCTATTTTCATTTCAATTAACTCAAAACATGGAAAAAACAAAGTTCACAAAAAATATGTCTTTTTGTTATTTTCATTGTAAACGAATGGAGCCTTCTATGTACATAGGGTAGTCAAAAAGTTCTTGCAACATCAGTCTAAAATTTCATCCTGAATAGTTTTATTCCTTATATTGGCCTATTCTAGTAGGGACATCTATCGTGTTTTAAAATACCAATATGAAGTTTCATAAGTATCTGTTATAGTAAATTATTGGTCACTTTTTTGAACATCCCTGTTTTCATATGGATAAACTGTGTTTACGCTCATGTATAAAAACTCGTTTGTTATTGGGTTTCACTGCTACACAAATTCATGATGAATTAGCTACAGCTTGTGGACAAGGTGTTGTTGCATATCGTACAGTTGCTCATTGGGTTCATCATTTTTCAAGTAGACGGGAATCGTTAGACGATGATCCTCGAAGTGGTCGTCTATTATCCGTCATTACTCAACAAAATATTGAGGCTGTTAAAGACCTGGTGAATGATGATCCACATATTAGTATTGATTATATTGCTGACATATTAGATATATCACATGGTAGTGTGGATACTATTCTCAAACAACACCTTAAATTAAAAAAAGTATCGTCAAAATGGGTACCTTATAAACTCACATCAACACAACGACAATGTCGTGTTGATATTTGTATCGAAAATTTACAGAAGATTGAAAGTGGTGCATGGAAATTATGTGATATAGTTACTGGTGATGAAAGCTGGTTTTATCATCGTAAAATTAAATCAAAACAAGAATCGAAAGCTTGGGTAGCACAAGGAACAAGTCCTCCCACAGAAGTAAGAAGACAACAATTTGAAGAAAAAACAATGTTTGTTATATTTTTTATGACAAATGGACCTTTACTTGTTCGTCATTTACTCCCTGGAACATCGATCAATGTCAAATATTATCGTGATGAATGTTTAAAAAGTCTAATCGAAAACCTATACAGAAAAAGACCATCATCAACAGCAAATCATGTGAAGTTGCATCATGATAATGCAAGACCACATATGAATGATATTGTTTTTAATTATCTTAAAGAAGAAAAAATCAAAGTTATAGTTCATCCACCATATTCACCTGATCGTGCTCCTTCAGACTTCTGGTTATTCAGTTGTCTGAAACGTAGTCTTGGTACATATCCAGATGCTACAAGTTTGGCCGAAGCGTTATACAAGGAGCTCAATTCAATACTTATTCAAGAATACCGAAAGACATTCGAGAAGTGGATTGGAAGGATGAAACTTTATATCGAACATCGTGGTGACTACTTCGAACATCTACTGTAAAAAGATTAGCAGAATGTTTTTTATTAAATAAATATTTGAAAGTGCAAGAATTTATTGACTACCCTATGTAAGATCTGAAAACAAAAGATAATCATTTGGTCTTAGGGCTGGCACTTTATCTTTACTTTATTCTGTAAAGTAAAGTAAAGTGAATTTTCGTAATTGACATTTCTTGTTATATTTTCAGTTGATCATCATGCATTCATAATACAACAATATATCAAAGCCTTCAAGGTATCGACTCGCCATAAAGTACGTAAAAAAATGGTGTAGTAAAATCGAGCGATGTTGAATATTTATCACCGAATGAAAAAGATCGTTTTGCCAATTTTAGTTTATTTCATTTTTTACATTTAAACCGCAATACCTTACTTTACTTTATCGAGTAAAGTAAAGTTATATACTTTATTTCATGTTACTTTTTCAAAGTGAAATAAAGATAAAGTGCCAGTCCAATTTGGTTTCGACATTTTCAACTCACATTGGGGTGAATATTTTTTGATTTTCAATTCTCGAGATAATCATGTTACAAAATGATAATGACTTTTATGCATACGTTTAAAGAGAAAGAAAGATACAAAGAAAACTTATCATGAACCACTATAGGTACTTTACACCTTAATTAAGTCGATTCTAGTATTTAAAATATTGTATTTTCAAATCTTATTCGTTTCTCATTAAATTCTCATATAGTTTATATATTGACTCAATTGTATTAAATGTTCGTTATACAAGAGAAATCGTATCTAGATTAGAAAGAAATATACTTCATATATTATAAACAAAAAAAAGCTTTTTCATGTATCATAACCAAAGTGAATAATAATTTATAAAACTAAATTCAAACATAAACCATTTAATTAGTACATTTTTACGACGTCCCACCAAATATTTCAACGTAAATGTTGTTTATAGTTTTGCTATGTCATTGGTTAAAAGATGAATAATATGGAAGAAAAAAGGAAGTAAATATATTGAAAATATACATACTTTTATTAACGCATATAATTTGATGCTTTATAAAGGTATGGTGTCGATAACGTCTATTTGATTAACGAGAAAAATCACATTATTTAGAAGACAAACCTTGTGAGTAAGGACGAAAATTTTGATCACAATCAAGTATAAGCCGATATTTATAACATTATCCCATAACAAAATATCAAACAAAAAGAATACTAAGAATATGATATAAAAAATTTCTTAACCAAAACGTGTCCTTCATACACATATAGTTTGATAATATTTTCTTTTTCGAAAAGAGGAAGTACAGTACATATAAATAGTGAATGTTTCTTCTTATTTGTATATAATAAAATAGTCTTGTGTATTATCAACATTCATTTTTGTTATTTTACAGTAAATAAAAGGTAACGTGTATTTAACTCTTCGTTTTCATATTAGATTTATAAAATAGTTTTTATTTAATTTTTAATAATTTTACTTTCTAGAAAATAATTTATCTTTATCATTTATTTTCTTATTCTTTTAATAAATATTTGTATTTAATATGTTATTTAATCAAGCACCAAATAGATGTAATTATCTATATTAAAAAAAGAGAATAAATTTCTATAATATTTTTTTTCTTGTTTTATTTCAATTAGATCCAAGATATCTACAAAGAGGATATAATAGGTATCCTTATAATGCAAGATATCCACAAAGAGGATATAATAGGTATCCTTATAATCCAAGAGATCCACGAAGAACAAATCCTAATGATCCAAATAATGGAAGAGATCCACGTCCATCATCACGTCCAGGATATATTGATAACTTTATAAATGCTGTAAACGGTAAGAATAATATAAATAATGCCACGTTAACTATACAATTGATTTATTTTCTCTAGTGATCCTTTCAACACTATTTCAGTGTTGTGGACCTGCTAGTTCAGCTGCTCTAGTGTATGTATTCTTTGATTTGTAACAGGCTTTTAAAACAAAGGATCTTTTTGTAGGGCTGGTGAAGCTGCTCGTACAGCTGCTATTATTGGTACGCTTTCAACAATTACTGCACTGTCGGCTGCCTCAGCTCTTCTGACTGCTGGTGTTTTAATTCAAGTTCGTATGTATCTTGTTTTTTTTATTTAATTCAATGATGACTAGGTTTATTTTCATTTTCCAGCACTCGTAGCAAAATATGTTAACCACCAAACAATTTGTAAATGTCTTAAAAATGTTAATAATGAGAGTTATTTTTATTCTTTTTTGTTTATTTAAGGCCCACAAGTGATCTATTCATGTCCATCAACATCCACTTTAACAACCATTCTAACATCCACTTCAACAGCCACTGATGCATCTAGTCCAGTACTATGATGAACTAGGATTTTCTAATCAAAAAGATAATTAATCCAGAAGCAAAGTTTATGGAGACTATTGTATAATAGTGAAATTTTTTTTTCTTTTCTTTATAATTTAATAAACAATATACTTTGATTTTATATGTCCAATAAAAATAAAACTTTTTAATAAATAAATCTAGCTATTTACATGAAAAGTAAAGAAGATATTTAATGTATATGATTTAGAATATGTTATATACTTCGAAATTTTGTGTTCTTTTATTCAAAATCTATATTATAATAGACTAAATTTCAGTTCAGGAACCTTCATCTGATTGGTGACAGAATGGGAAAAAAAATATATTTATATATGTTCATATATACTTCATTACAGAATGAAAAGAAAATATCTGTATTATAGTTTGTTACGTAGTGTTTTGGTCGTAACTAGGCGTGTAAGCCGATGACTTGATCAGCGGCGGCTCCTGATAATTTTTTATTTTTTTAAATGTATGGCGGCGGCTTATCCAGATCATTAACCTGCTTGGCGGCGGTTGCTATAAAAAATTAACTCTTTCTTTTCCTCACGGCGGCGGCATGATATCTTTATTTATTTGGTGGTGGTGGCTTGAAAAACCAAGATTGAGTGATTTTTTCGACAACAAAAAATATCTTTTTATTTCAATATACAAATATTATATTTTTCAAGGATCAGACAATCACAACTGTTTTACATGTTAATTCAAGACGTACGACAAATAAACAAAATCACGATCATTATAGAATAAAAACAAAATCATCATCAAAATATTAATCACAAGAAAAATGTACAGCAAATAAGACAAAATCAATTTTTTTTAATAAATCATAATTATCATGTATAATTTGAATTTTTCCAATATTTTCTGGTAACAACATGGTTCTCTTTGCATTGATGATTAAACCCGTTGTTGAAAAAACTTGTTCACTTGGTGTTGATGTAGCTGGTATTGCAAGTACAATACGAGCAAAACTTTTCAAATGCGGATATTCATCACCTGATAATTGCCAAAATTTAAGAACATCATTACAATTCACATCAGATCTTAAATATTTTTCAATTTCATCGACAATTGGATCAACATTTGATGCCTGAACTGGAGTATGCTTTTGAATTAAATTTTCACGAATTTTTTTAGCATTTTGTGTAGACTCATTTGAGTATTTGATAGATAATTGACGTTTAAAGAGAGTTGGTGAAAGTGCTGTTGTTGTAGATGCATCTCTAGATGAAGATGTTGATGGTAAAGCATTTTCTGTTGCACACGCTTGTGAAATATTATTAATTTTAAAATTTTTAATCATATTAAATAATAATAATTCTTTAGTTGTTCCATTTGAGTTAAATAACGATTAATATCGATTTTAAGTTGAGATGGATCAAGCAAAAAGGCACATACGTACAATGGATTTACACGTAGGATATCTTATCACCCGATTCGAGTATTTCTTCTCCCGATTCGATTCCAAATGGATTCCAATCTCGTTATCTTGGTTTCCAAGTGTAACTTGACGAGCTCTATCGATTCCAAGCACCTATTCCCCTCATACACCCCCCCTAACCCCCCGAAACCCAAAAAATCACTAAAAACTACCTAAAAAAAACCTAAAAAACACGCCAATTTCAGAAATGTCATTCCCGATTCGTTCCTAAGCCGATTCCAATGAAACCAAGTAGGTTTCCAAGTGTAACTCGATGAGCTCTATCGATTCCAGGG
>JAJEKB010021543.1:1550319-1587861 GCA_022393335.1 Macrotrachela quadricornifera | reverse complement strand
AAAAAAAAACTACTACTAAAATAAGACTAATGATAATAAATGCCATACCCCAAAAGAAAGTAAATTGTTGAAGTGAAAACAATCCATATGGACGATATGGTAATGAAAGAGGTCCACGGATATATTTATTAGTAAAATTCGATGATTCTAATGTCATTAGTATTGTAGAACCAAGAAATCGTCCAACCATTTCTCCTGTAGTCTGACAAGTTGATGACCATTGAGGATTTGAACTTGCAAATAATGTGACAGACCATCCATCACAAACAACATCCTGTGTTGCTATGAAAAAATATATGATAAAAAAGATGATTGTCAATATAATAATATGTTGATTGACCAAAAATGATTCCAAATAAAATGAAAGAATGAGAAGAATAATACCAATAATTATTTGAACAGGTATCAACCATGTTTGATGACGACCACCGATTCGACGACTGTAAACAGAATCAATTACAGGTGCCCAAAAGATTTTAAAACTTAATGGATAGACAACATAACTAAAAGTACCTTGTTGTGCCCATGTTACATTATACGAAGCTAAATATAATGGAATCGATGTAGCAAAACCTTGAATAAATCCTTGTAAAGTATAAAGCATCATCATCATAAGAACAAGCCAAACAAGAATACTTCGTTTTTCTGACATCTAGACATCAAATAAAAAATCATATATTAAATTTTCGTTAAAAATAAATGGGTTAAAGAGATATGAATGTTTCAAGTATTCAAAAGAATGTTCATTCATATATTCGATAACTTTAAATGTTTTCTGTTTTTTTTATATTCGTTTTATATAGAAAAACAAATTATCAAACAGTTATTAGTAGGAGAATGAAAAGAAACAGACTAATGTCATCGGTCAAATACAATGTCACGCATAACATGAACACAAAAGAAATAGAACAGTCAAAAAGTACCGATATTTTCACTTATACAAATTCATATTTGTGAGGCTTTGCAGAGAGAAAGAATCAATCTTGGTGAAGATAGATGATTCTCGATGAAAAGCATGTTTATTTCGAAATGAGCGACGCCTTATGTAGGTGAAATGAGAGAGATAACGCCGAGAATCACAAAGTGAGAGAGAGTGAATACAGTAATGAATACGTTGAGATGAACACAGTAACAGAGTGAATACATTTATGAAAACACAAAGGGAAAGTGAATACGATAAGTGAATGTATAACGATGAACATAAAGAAAGAGTGAATATGACAAGAAGCGTTAATCACATATGATAAGAGAACACAGAACGCAAAAGAAAATGTACAACATCGTATATGTCCTTCATGACTAGAACGCAAAAATGAACAACAGTTAAAAGAAACGATAATAACGTATGTGCTATAGAAAGTATCATACTACCTAAAAATATCTTATTAGACTTATGTCTTTTCTTTTTTTATTCATTTTTCTTTCCTTCTCATTCACTTTCCTCATATTAAAGATTAAAATATTTTTTTTTTACTCTTATTTATTATAATAGTGTATAATTAACATAAATATATCTTGTCGATCTATTCAATATTAATCAGTTCTTTATATAATAATAAAGAATAGTTCATATGCGAGAAGAGATGTTGTACCTTACTACTTTTGAATTTTATTATTATTAGTTCTATTGTTTACACTCTGATCTAGAAAATTGTACGTTGAAACAAGCATTTTCTTTGTTACATACTCGCTCTTCTCTCAAAGTTGAGTTACACCCATAACGTGAACAAGTAGACGAAGAAAAGAAAGATCATCCAAGCAAGAAACAAACTCGTATTACCAACACCCTTATCCAAAAATTAATTCGTATTAGTTCATGATTTGAAATTTTTTCTGATTTCTATTTATACATTTTAATAATTTTATTTTTATTTGAGATTCTAGAAAAGAAAAATTCTTATCTTTCAATATCTTATAATTATGAAAATCATTATTTCGTGTCTTATTCATTTAATCAACTATAAACTTGATTGAAATCAATATTATAAACACGTATTAAATAAAACTTACTTTTAAATTACCAATTGATTACAATTTCGTTTAAATAGTAGAACTTATTTAAAAAAAAAGAATAAAGTTATTCGTTGTAGAATATATCGATATATAATTATTACTTTTTTTTTCTTGCTTATTTATATATAATAGTCTCTCTCATTAAATTTAAGTGAAGATGAAAAGAAGTCGATCGAATCATTTTCTCGAAGTAGACGGCAATATCACGTCCGTGCTTGTCATGTATAGATTGTTCATCATAGTCAAATGAGTGACAAGTTTTATTTAAATTTTTACTTTGAAAAAAAAAAATCAAAGAATAATTCGTCGGTATCAACTGTTTTACGTCGATGATCTGTCAAAAAAAATTCATCATCAAGTCACAATTAAATAGGGATAATATTTGTAAAAATGAACATTCAGTGGAGATAATCACTATGGCAAATGAATACAATACTATATGATTAAATTTAAACACAAACTTTTTAAAAGATACAGATTTCAACAGAGAGAAATGTCGCCAAACAAAAACGATGGATTTCATTTTCTTCAAATATTTGTTTATTTATTTTTTGTACTTGGAATACAAGTTATGTTTTTCTGCTTTACTAACATTATATATGTATATCTATATGGTATAGATATGGTTGTTAGGGTCATATCAAAGATACTAAGACGTAACTCTTGCTAAAATCTGATTGGTTTGGACAGACAAACAAACATACATTTTTTAATACAAGATCCTTTCTTTTGCAAAAGAAAATTATCGAATTTATAAACTATTCAAAATTATATATGATCATGTAATCTTTTGATTGACTTGCAAATGAAGCATCAAAATTAAACAAAAAAAAATTACGTAAAAAATGTAATATGATGATAATACAGAAATGCATAGAATAAAGTTATTTATCTGGATTAGTATAAACATAAGTTGGTCATATTTTTAGATATATTCAATTGTGTATAGTAAGTTACTTTTTAGTGATAAATAAAATTATTAAAAGAGATATTCAAGAAGAAATAGAGAATATTTTACCCTAAGCAATAGTTCGAGAAATTTTATAAATATGTCATATACTTTTTGAAGTACAAGTATGTAATAAGAAATTTTCAATCTTTTTAAGTTGTATTAATCGATTATTATTAATAAAAACAATAAAGCGTAAATAATTTGTTATTGCATATTTCTATTTATAATATTTTATTTTTCTGAAATATTTTCTATTGGCGAATTTCTTTGTTACTTAACAGTTTAGTCGATATATTAAACGAAGAAATTCATTTCATTTCAGCTGAAAATAATCTGTTGATAACACGTTAAGTCATTACCGCGATAGTGCTCAAAAAGTATTGTAAGATTCATATTTGAGACTGTTCATTTACAGAAAACGCCGTAGTTTTATAGGAATCTAATAATTTCACGTTAGATCTAATCTGCGAAATTATTGAAAAAGATTATCCGATATAAATTGATTTGTTTGAACAGTTCTTTAGAAAGAAATCGATCTCTCAAAATAGTTTTTGGGCATTTTTATTCTGTTTTTAATAATAATGTTTTACAAAAACAAACAAAAGTTTTGGAATAGTTTAATTGCCAGAATTGTTTTCAGAAATTATTTTCTCTTAAAAAAAATGTACAATTAGATCAGTTTATATTAAGACAACCGTCTAAATAAATGAGTACATTCTAGAATCGATCAGTGGGTCTGGCTATTTACCCGATAACTTTTGAAAGGAAAATCTGATCGCAATGAAGATTCTCGATAAAGTTTTCTCTCATCAATATCTTGGTCCAGCTCAATGATGAAAATGATTCGTCGAACCATTGCTGAGTTATTGCAACAAGAGTCATTATTCTTTGAGGTTTTCTATGCGAATAGTAATCTATGCCGGTTTTCATAAAATCTTTTCCTTTTATAATCAAACAAAACCTCAATAATTATATACTATTCAATAGAAAATTTCACGGATTACAAAATGGTATATAAAACATTGAGAAACAAGATGCTAAATCATTTATTGTAAAGATACTTAAATGGAAATCGGTTCGGCTTTTGTCCACATTCTAATTGATTAAAAAGTAAATTTCCATCTTTCAATAAAACTCAAATCGAGGCTCCAGTTTCCTGGAAATCCTATTGTTTGAGCAGTAATCAATACAAATCAGGTTTTAATAGAAGGGGCTCGCTAGGATAATTTTAAAAATGTCTAAACATACTAGGACGAATATATCATTCTATTTCATTTTTTGAAGTATACATAACACTCGGATTTAAATCCGATGTTTCCACACTTATTTATATATATGTCAATCTTGTAAAAATATTGTTTTATTATATAAAGTAAAGATCAATTTGTATTATTTATAAATTTGTCAAAAGGAAAAGCATTTAATAATTGTTTTGGATCAATATTTGGTGGTTTTTCTCCACCCATTAAAATAGCTTTGTAAATTGTAGTTGCATATCGAAGTGTTCTATTTGTACCTTCATAATAATCATAAAATTTAAATAGACCAAGAACTGGAGATTTCAATAATCTAGCAGGTATTCCAAATGCTTCTGCTAGAATAATTCCATGTAATGATGTTGATATAACAAATTCACTTTGTATAATTAAATTTAATAGTTCATTCCATGGTAAAAGTGCATTAACTGTAACAACTGGATATAATCTAGATGGAATAAGATTTTTTTCAGCATCTATATAATGTAATATAAGAAGTATTGATATAGTTGGTTTTGAAAATTTTTTATATGATGTTAAATAATATGGCAATAATAATGCTGGATCACCATAAATTTTTGGTACGGATATATTATATTTTGATATAAGAAAATGTCTTGTTCGTGGACCACGAACTGATCTTATATCAAGTGTACGCATTATTTTATATGTTAAATTAATTGGAAATTCGAATGGATTTAAAATTCCTGAACCCCATATAACATCATGCGGACATACATAATGAAATATACTACCAATAGCTAATAAACGACCATTGCCACATGATATATTAGATTTATAATCTGTAATTACTGATAAATTAAAACCAATAATTGATTTTACAAGAATATAAGATAATTTATCACCAAAATTTTCACTAACATTATTTAATTTCCAATAAAATAATGGAAAATCTTTATTTATATTTTCATTTTTATAGGATAAAGATACATATGTTTTTCTTATACTAAAAAATATAATTAAATTTAAAATAATAAATAAAATTAATTTTTGACGTGATTTACAAATATATTTTAATAAATTTATTTTATAGAATAAAACTCCAATAATAATAATAATATTTCCTATTATCATCATTAAACTTATTTTAGAATGAAAATAAATAATTGATGCTAAAATTAATGTTGGTCGTTTTAATTGTGTTAATATACTATGAGATATTAAACTTATTCTACTACATATTGTTATTGATGTACTATTATATAGAAAACTACATAAACCTATTAAACATAATATATATTTTAATTTTTTTTAATCAATAAATAAGATAAATCATTTAAGAATAATAATAATAATGAGATGAATGTACTAATTATATATAAAAATATTTGTATGAACATTTCATTATGTTCTATACTAATATATTGTATAGAAATATTTCGACTAACCATTATTAGATTAGTTAACATGCCAAGAGTCATTGTTGTAGTAAATAAATTACATTGATCACTACGCCATATTGATAAGATAACACCTAATAATATTAAAATAATTCCAATATATTTTTCTATGTTATTTTTATTTTTTTCTTCATTTGTTTTCTTTAAAGGTATAATACATACTAATAAACCAGATAATAATGGTTCTAAAGCACGAATTGTATGAACACAAGGAATATTTGATATTATTAATATTAAATTCATAATTAAAGTTCCTATTAAATGTAATATACCAGCAATAATAAGAATTATTTTATTATTAATGGGAAATTTGACCTTTAATGAAGATTGAATAAGCGAATAATTTAATGATAAAAATTTTCTCCAATTTGCAACTCTTGAAATTAAATAAAATATCATTATTCCAATTAAACATGAAATATTTTGAATAAATAATGCTACACATATTATTGTATAGATGTTTATATTCGTTTTATTCAATTGCGTTGAGGAAAAAAATTCTTGAAGAAACAAAGAACATCCAGTTGACGCCGAGTACCATATTAAAACAAATAGGATTGTACATACATTCATCATTATATTTATTTATAATCGAATCTGTTTATTATCTTTAAGAAAAGAATATTTTTTAACTTAAATCAACCTCAAAGTACCGTATCTAGTTCCATGCTAGAAACATAAGATCCTCTTTCATAAAAAGAATTTTGAAATTCGTCCTATTTACCACATAAACGTCTTAATTTTTCTATTTAGAAAATGTGATCTCACTCAAAATCTTCGAAATTAGTTATGAATGGATATGTCAATGCAGAGACAAAAATATACGACTGACTTAAATATGTGTTTATTCGAGAGTTATCCCAGTAAGCTCAACTTTCTGAAGCAGGCAATCAGTAATTATAAGGTATATAGTTTGCTTTTTAAGTGAGGTAATTGTTTTTTCTTCTGCGTACAATCATGTTAAGGATTAATCGACTTTCGTTACAAAAACATGAAGCCCTTGAGAAATCAAACTTATTTTGTCTTACTATACTCGAAAATTAGGTCATGGGTTTAATGTTTTTATTCCTTTTCGTTCTTGTAATACTTGAAATCCTTTTAGTCTTCTTAATCTCTTTAAGGCTCTCTCGCTTTTATGTGTTTTTTTTAGCTTAAGTTTCTTTTGAAATTTGTCCTCCATTCACAAAACAATTTCGAACCAAATACTTGTAGATCGTATGAAACATTCAGAATATTTTGGGATTGTTCTGGAGGATTGATAGTGATATTTTCAACCCTATACCATAGCGTTTGATTAAGATATTCAGTAAGCAAAAGTCAAAAATAGATCACTTGGCAAATCAAATTGTTCGCCTCAAACTTATTCTATATATTTAATATTTTTCGTTTGAAAAAGCATGCCAGTATACGATGCAGTACAGAGGCCTTTTTTTAAGGGTGAAGAAAAGGAATGACAAGTTCAATGACTAAAAGAACTTTCTAAAGCTAGGTGTCCATTTATATAAGTGTTTGTATATATAATTAGAGATGCAATGGTGACGGTGCATCGTTGGATAGGTAAGATCGATGAAAGATGCACTGGTTGACTACCGTCACTGTTGCATCCCTAACAATAATGACAGCATGAATATTTAACAGTAACATTTAGATCAAGTCCTTTTTCGATTACAGTCATTCTGTCATCTTTTTTTGAAAATAAAAATAATTTAACAATCGGAATAAATCATGCGTCATCTATCTATATATATAAAGAAGAATGTCTGTCTGTCTGTCTGTATGTTTGTTTGTTTGTTTGTTCGCTATGCATTTGGAGACCGTATGAGCAAATGCAATGAAACTTTCCAGAAATAGTGTCTACACCTAGAGGAAGGTTGACATCTAATTTATTCCGAAAAAAAAAATGAGAATTCTACGCTAGCTACAGGCATTCTATGAAACTGACCAATAGGATTGCAGCATTTTAAAAAGTTGGAAAATTTGATAGCGAAGGCGGCTGAAGACCGCCTGAGCGCACATCTTCTATTCGCTATGCATTCAGTCCGTGTGATAGCTACGATCACCAAACTTTGTACAATGCTTCCTTAGGTCGCAGAAAAGGTCGATAGTGGGTTGACATGGCCATCGGGGATGGGGTGCGTGAGTAAAATTTCGCGCAAGTCATATCACAATGAAATTTGCGCCAATTTCCAGAAATTTAACGAATTTGTTATAATTCTAAAATTAATAATTTTGTATCGACAATTCTTTGGTTGAAATTTGGACACTGAACGTTTCTAATTTGTAATTTCTGATACGTAATAAGACAAAAAATGTAAACGAGTCTTTTCTTGACTCACAATGATGATGCATCCATTTTTTTCTGTAACTCACAAAAAAAACGTACTTGAATGATATTATTAGATAATATGGCATGATTTACTTTTCATTCATTCGTTATTTATATATACAACGATGTATTGCATTCTTTCTTTTGCGTCATATAAGTCGTCATTGAAATTTCGTCTCACGTCGTAAGATGACGGTATTAAAATATCCCAGTGCTTCGCATCAATATAAATAGATGTATTTTTTTAATACCTTTGCGTCTCAGATCAAAGAGTATTCAATTCAATTATGCCACCCAAAAAAAGAGCTCCTCTGGGAAGAAGTACATCAAGTTCCAGAAGAATGGCAGCCTCCAGGACTGCCGAAAGTCCAGAACAGACAAGCAACCGTCTTGCCGATCAGTGCGCAAGATAAGCGGCTTCCAGAACTGCCGAAACTCAAGAAGAACTGCGAGTTCGACGTGATGAAGATCGAGCACGGCATGTTGCGTCAAGAGCAGCACAATGGACATTTATGAAAGGGGAAGCGTTCAGATACGATCCAACAAAAAACTACGACAGTCATCCGCAGCTGTGTATTGGACTATTGGCTAATGTTTGTTCACATTGCAAGGCGTTTAAGTGGCTTGGAGAAGCACCAGGTATGTGCTGCTCGGGTGGTAAGGTCAAGTTACCTCCACTTCGGCCTCCTCCTGAACCATTGGAATCACTAATGTTAGGAAAAACGCCTGAATCGAAGCATTTCCTGGATAACATTAGAAAGTACATTTCCTACTTTCAAATGACATCTTTTGGCACGTCAAAGGAGGTGGTTAACTCAGGCTTCATGCCTACTTTCAGAGTTCAAGGTCAAGTATACCATCGTGTAGGGTCTCTGTTGCCACCTTCGAATGAAGAACATAAATTTCTTCAAATTTATTTCATGGGTGATGATAGAAAAGAAGTACAACAACGTTGCAAAAATATGCCTGGCGTACGTGAAGATATTGTCAAGGAACTGCAACAAATGGTTCATGAACACAATCCTTATGTGCAGTTTTTCAAGACTGCCCTTCAACGAATGCCTTCGGATCAATTCAAGGTGGCTATTCGAGCAGACAAGAAACCAGCTGGAGAGCATGCACAACGCTTTAATGAGCCGGTAACAAATGAAGTGGCGGTCGTCATAGCTGGCAACGAATTTGACAAACGAGATATTGTCTTGGAGAAGCAAAACGGCCAGTTGCAGAGAGTGTCTGAGACACACAGATCTTATGACACCTTGCAATACCCTCTCATATTTTGGGAAGGAGAAGATGGTTATCATTTCTTCATCGCACAGACTGATCCCACAACAGGAGAGGCTATCGAACGTAAGAAAGTATCGGCTATGAACTTCTATGCGTACAGAATTATGATGCGATTTGAAACTGTCAATCATATTTTACGCTGTCGACAACTTTTCCATCAGTTTGTGGTTGACATGTACGCTAAGATGGAAAGTGAATGATTATCTTTTCAGCGTCATAATCAGAAAACACTTAGAGTGGATGATTACATTCACCTTCGGGATGCAATAGCCAATGATGGAAATGCGAGCAATCTTGGCCAATTAGTGATTTTACCATCCACTTTCACTGAAAGCCCACGTCACATGCACGAGTATACACAAGATGCTATGACGTACGTGAGAAACTATGGAAGACCCGATCTCTTTGTGACATTCACCTGCAATCCTAAGTGGGAAGAAATCAAAGAAGAACTGCTGTTTGGTCAAGCTCCATCGGATCGTCATGATTTGTTAGCAAGAGTGTTCAGACAAAAACTCATAAAGCTGATCAACATTGTTACCAAGAGCCATGTATTCGGGTCAGTAAGATGCTGGATGTATTCTATTGAATGGCAAAAGAGAGGGCTACCACACGCGCATATTTTGATATGGCTAAAGGACAAGATTAAATCAGATCAAATAGATAGTGTCATCAGTGCAGAACTATCTGATCCTCAGCGCGATCCCGCCTGTATGAAATAATTACTAAGAACATGATTCACGGTCCGTGTGGTGCTATCAACCCGCAATCTCCTTGTATGGAAAATAACAAGTGTACGAAAAGATACCCAAGACAATTCTTACGGGATACAGAGACCGGTGATGATGGGTATCCATTATACAGAAGAAGAAGTTCAGAAGATGGCGGTATCAAATCTAAAGTCAAAGCGAAAATTGGCGATTCCATTCAAGAAATTGAAGTAGACAATAAATGGGTTGTGCCATATTGCCCATTGCTCAGTCGGCTCTTTCAAGCCCATATTAATGTGGAATATTGCAATTCGGTGAAGTCAATCAAATACATCTGCAAATATGTTAACAAGGGTAGTGACCAAGCAGTGTTTGGTTTGGAAAGGGATGGAACAGCAATTGATGAAATTAAGCAATACCAGTTAGGAAGATATATAAGTAGCAACGAGGCAGTCTGGCGAATTCTGGATTTTCCGATTCATGAACGATATCCAACGGTAGTTCATTTGGCCGTACATTTGGAAAATGGTCAACGCGTTTATTTTACGGAAGATAATGTCCATGAGAGAGTTAATGAACCACCAAGGACAACATTGACAGCATTTTTCTTACTCTGTCAGAAAGATGATTTCGTCAAAACGCTGCTGTACTGTGATGTTCCAAAATGTTACACATGCGACGCATCCGGAAAAGTTTTTAAGTGGCGTGTTCAAGGAACTGCTGTGGTTGGTTATTCAAATATAAGAGAAACGGACGCTCTGGGTCGTGTCTACACCATACATCCTAATAACTTCGAATGCTTTTTTCTACGACTTTTACTTCATACGGTCTGAGGTCCTACTTCATTTGAAGCTCTGCGAACTGTAAATGGTCGGATCTGTGCGACGTTTCGTGAAGCATGTCAATTACATGGATTATTGGAAGATGACCAGCAATGGGATGCCACGATGTCTGAAGCAGCTGCAGCTCAATCACCAACAAGATTGAGAAATCTATTTGCACTCATACTAACCACATGTGGACCGTCCAATCCAAAACAATTATGGGAATCCTACAAAGAAAGTTTAACCGAAGACATTCTTAGAGAAGCGCACAGACAAAATCCTGGTATGAATTTAGATTACACACCAGATATATTCAATCAAGTGCTGCTTATTCTCGAAGACAAAACTCTACTAATGACTGACAAAAATCTTGAGAAATTTCATTTTCCCACTCCTCAACGAAATCTTGGTGATAGATTGAGCAGTGAAATGCCCAGAGAAACGAGTTATGATGTGAAAGAATTAGATGCCTATGTAGCAGCAAATGAACCATTGTTGGTGCCAGATCAAAGAGCTGCATACAACGCTATTTTGGGTTAGATCAAGGAGAAAGCTGGTGGAATAATATTCCCTGATGCACCAGGTGGAACAGGAAAGACATTTGTTATTAATTCACTTTTGGCTAAAATTCGCAAAGAGTCAAAAATTGCGATTGCAGTCGCTTCTTCGGGTATTGCTGATTCACTACTCCAAGGTGGTCGCACTGCTCACTGAACATTAAAATTGCCTTTCAAGTTTATACACGATGAACATCATCTCTGTAATATTCGCAAAAGAACTGGCGAAGCAAAGATTCTGGAAGTATGTGAACTTATTGCATGGGACGAATGTACAATGGCTCACAGGTATGCATTAGAAACCTTAAATAATACTCTGCAAGATCTTCGTGGCAATGGAAAAAATATGGGTAGAGTAGTTGTGCTCCTTGCTGGGGATTTTAGGCAAACATTACCCGTTATTCAAAAAGGTACAATGGCTGATGAGCTTAAAGCTTGCTTGAAGTCTTCATATCTCTGGAGACATGTTAAACCACTAACACTCAATACTAACATGAGAGTTCATTTACAAGGTGACGTGTCTGCCGGTCAGTTTGCCAAACAACTGCTTGCGATCGGAAATGGCAAAATACCAGTTGATCCAGCCAATGGACTCATTAGTATTTCTGACAACTTTTGTAGTGTCGTAGGATCTGTTGAAAAACTCAAGAATAATGTGTTTCCGAACATCCAAACTCATGTCAAAGATCATAAATGGTTATGTGAACGTGCTATTCTGGCTCCCAAAACTGTGAACGTGCTATTCTGGCTTCCAAAAACGTGAACATGAATGCCATCAATCTATAAATTCAGGAACAACTTCCTGGGAAAACGACATTATATCAGTCAATTGATACAGTTACGGATGTCGACGCGGCAGTGCAGTATCCGGCTGAATTTCTTAATTCACTTGAACCTTCTGGAATGCCACCACACAACTTGCGTCTGAAAGTTGGCTCTTCTATTATGCTTTTGAGAACTCTAGATGCACCAAGATTATGCAATGGTACAAGATTATGTGTCAAAACTCTAATGCCTCATGTAATTGAAGCAACGATCATGACAGGTTGTGCAAAAGGTGAGGATGTATTCATACTAGGGATGTACCGAGTATTACTCGGTTTTTTTCCAGTTTTATTCTCGAGGATGCTCTCATTATGAGTAATACAGTACACTTTTGTTGAACATACATTTTTGTAGAGCAAACATTTTTCTACAAAATGAGACGTCGGCGAGGTTTATACGACGTATGGTTCAATGTTTATTACAATTTTACGGAAAGCCCTAAAACCGAGACCGAGACCGAGCCTCTCGGTCTCGGTCCCCTCAGAGCTTTTCTTAAAACTGTGATAAAAATTGAACCGTACATCGTACAAACCTCCCCGACGTCCTGTTTTGTAGGAAAATGCTTGCTCTATAACATCAAGCACTTTAAGAGCTTTGCGAGTTCTTTGTTTTCGTGATTAGGCGTTTATTTTACAGAAAAATTGCAAAACCTTATTTTTAGTCTCGGTACATGCCTAATTCATACCGCGAATTCCTGTCCTCCCTTCTGATATGCCATTTGAATTTAAGCGACTCCAGTTTCCAGTACGTCTTGCCTTCGAGATGTCAATCAATAAGTCCCAAGGTCAATCACTTAAAGTGGCTGGTGTCAATTTAGAAACTCCTTGCTTTTCTCATGGTCAACTTTACGTGGCATGTTCAAGAGTGGGAACTGGAAAAAATTTATATGTGTTTGCCCCCGATGGAAAAACGAAAAATGTTGTGTACCAAACAGCTTTACAATAAAGAATACTATTTCACTATTTTTTTAATTGAAAGAAGCTCATAAATACAGAATACGAAAGAATATCTAAAACAGGTTTCAAATGTCAAATACTAAAGTCGAAACGAGAAAACTCTGAGCTAACTTGATGATATTATAGTCTCACTACATATATAGCATGTTGAGGGCATGATGTTCTTATGCGCCAAGTTTATACTATCATATTATCGAGATCTGCAGCGGGTACCTCCGCTAGTCTTCTAATATATATAAAGAAGAAAGTTTGTTTGTTCGCTATGCATTCAGTCCCTGTAAAAGCTACGATCACCAACTTTTCCACGATGCTTCTCTAGGATTCAGGCAAGGTTAACGGCGGATTGGCATGGTTATCGAGGTGCGTCTGGGATGTGGGAGAGTGTGGGTGTGGGTAAAATTTCACCCAGATAGTGTTGTAATAGCTAACATTACCAAAGTTTCCACGATGCTTCCCTGAGTTGAGAGGTAGTTTTAAAGAGTATTGTCACCACTAATAGGAGTGGGAAGGGGGTGTGTGGGTAGAATTTCACTCAAGTCCTATCGCAATGAACTTTGCGTCAATTTTCCAGAAATTTATCGAATTTGTTATAATTCTAAGATTCCTCATTTTGTATCGATGACTCTTTGATCTAAATGTGAAAATCGAAGATTTCTAATAGGTTATAAGAGAAAAATGTATACGAATATTTCCTTTATTCACCACTTTGGTATATCCATTTGTTTTCTATGACTCACAGAAACAACGTATTTGTTCTTTTTCTTGACTCACAACAATGACGTATCTATATATATGTGTGTCGAAGTTGACTCTAAAATTCGGTTGCCTTTAAAAGGCAACCAGTTGGATTTAGAAACAACTAGGATGGGACTAGTTGCCTCTACAATTTTAAAGACAACGAATAGACTTTAAATTGTATAGTAGTAAATTTGTTATTGATATGATAAATAACATTTTATTCAATAGATGAGATTGAGAAAAAGCGAAACATTGAAGAAAAACATAACTATACTGAACAAGAAAATCTAGAATCTATAATTAATAGATGCAAAAAGAAAGATGTAGCAATTTTTACATCTTGAATTGTTATCTCTGTGACATTTTGTACAACATTTTCGATTATTTATCTTACAGTAATACCGATCTGTGTTACAATTACCAGAATATTTACAAGTTTCTATTGATTTAACGTTTGTATAAGATTGACTAGCTTGAATAAAAGTGACTGTTGGTAGTTGATCGGTATTAATAGCAGTAGTGTTGCAAAATTGGCTGTTGTAAGATCTAAAAATGATATTTAATCACAACATTCTTTGATAATATCATTTCGAGTAGCAACTGTGTACAGCGTTTCATCGTTTTGGGAATATTTGTCAATTATTTTACATGGTAAAATCATGGATGAAGTATTTGTACGATCGACGTCTGAAACCTTTAAACCGACAATATAACCAATAATACACGTTCGTTGTCGTTTAGCATGCAACTCATCCAAATAAGCATCTAGTTTTGAATAGAAGTCGTCTTCATTTCCGAGTATGAAGATGAATCAATAGTTGATAAATAATGATTTGTTAAATTCAGATCAAACAATTTTTCCACAAAACCATTCATTGTCGACGATTAGTGCATAAGAACTTTACGATTATACAATTTAAAGTCTATTAGTTGTCTTTAAAATTGTAGAGTCAACTAGTACCATCCTAGTTGATTCTAAAGCCAACTAGGTGACTCTTAAATTTTAAAGTGAACTAGTTGCCTTTTAAAAGCAACTGAATTTTAGAGTCAACTCCGACATATATATAAAGAAGAATGTTTGTTTGTGCGCTATGCATTCAGCCCGTGTGATAGCTAGCGTCACAAAACATTCCACACTACTTCCTTAGCTACTGAGGAAAGTCGACGTGGGTTTGGAACCATCAAACGGGGTGCGCAGAAGGAGCTGGGTGAAATTTCATCCCGATCAATACAGATCGAGATTCGGATGAGTCGGTTCGCTATGTATTTAGTCATCGTGAAAGATAGCGTCACGGAACTATCCACATCAGTTGCTTGAGTGCTAAGGAAAGTTGGTAGAGTGATTGGGGGTGAGAAATGAAGGCGCGCGTGAAACATCATGCAAGTCGTAAGAGACCGTGATGTTACTCACTTTCTAATTAAGTGACGCAGTTCAATGCAAATTTGAGTGTAACCGTGTCCAGAGTGGATATGAGTGAGGATATCAGCTTGCGTCCGATGAGAAGAGTTCTGTTGAAGATGCCTGATACACGGCGAAGTAAGACCTATAGCAGAGGTTCCAGGTATGGTGAAAAAAGTTCTTTGGAAGAGGTATCACGCACAGCGAGAAGAGTCCAATGGAGAACACCAAATACATAGCAGGAACACTGCTGTTAAAGATGCCTGATGCATGCCTGCAAAAGTCCTGTCCCAGAGGTTTCAGATGTAACGCGAAAATTTCTGTTGCAGATAGCTCATCTACAACGGGGAACAGTCCTGTAGAAGATGCGTTATGTGCAACAGATAAAGTCGGATGGAAGATGCAAAACTTTAAGCATATTTTCTTTTCATCGGGTATCTTCGCTAGTTCTATATAAGTTTAATTCTATATGCAAACTATAGCTTGAAAATTTTATAGAGCGAGTAGTACTTCTTATAGTAACACTTCTCTTATCGAGACTGTGACTGATCACCTATTATTTATTCTCGTTTAAAAATGTGGAAGTACAATAGTTGATATGTCGACATCTAACTAAAAAAGAAATTTGATTTATAAGTCGCATCTGATGCTGTCAGTTTTATGATGAAGGAAGTTTGATTAGTGGAAATTTTGGTGGGGATTCTCTTCATGCACTTCATCGATTGAAACACTCAGTAATAAACGCTTCTTGGGCAACAGTGGAATTAGAACTCTCTTTAGTATTGAATGTGATTCAGGAAAAAATATTCGATCACATTCATATTATACAGATGAAGATGAAGTTTTACTCCTACCTGCTCGTCAATTTGAAGTTATCGGTTGTCTTGATCAAGGAAATGGACTTCATCTTATTCAACTGAGAGAAACACAACCAGACAATGGTTTTTCCTCGGCTATAGTGAGCAGTCAAATCCGATTTGACACCTCGATAAACAAAATGACGAGTTGACGGAAGTTTCTGAAGAGCATTGATAACAAGTCGCAGATATAAAAACCATGGTTTTAATTCTTCGCGACTAGCTGATCGTAGAGTAGCATTAAGTGTGATAAAAAAAGATTTTTCGTTCGGCTCCCATTGAATTGTATAAAGCATGATAGACGCTGACTCGTCACTAGTTAAACCATCTTTTGGTTGATTACAATTTTGTTTAACAATTCAAACCATCTGTTGAACATCTGGAACAAGTGAGACAAGAGGAATAACAGCTTCTTCAAGAGAAACAAGAGACATTTTTTCAAAGCCTTGAATTGGTAAAAGCATTCGTTGCGGTTCTGAAGTAATGTCGGAGAATCGATCAGTATACCCTCGATTATCACCATTGTTAGAAGCCGTATTGGAAGTTGATTCTAAAAAGAAAAAGTACATACAATTCAAATCATTTTCTGACAATAAATTTGTTTTTTAGCGAGATTTATTTAAGCTAAAATTTTTAAAAATCAATACTTCTACTGCGATAGTACATTTTTTTAAGGTATTTTAACTCAAAAGAACTTAGCAAAATACAAAATAATTCATTGCAATAATGGTTTGATCAGTGCTGATAAAATAAACTGTTCTTTTTCGAAAGAATATTTTCAGCTTTCGTCAACTATATATAAAAAAGCTGCATCTCAGAATTTGTCATTGTCTAAACATACATTTAGTTCATTAAAACATCAAACTCGTATTTGCTAACGATAACTCAACAGTTCTTTCGAATTTTTGTTATATTTATCTTCAATTTCATACAGTTTGTTATAAACTTTTCACATTTATGACGAGTGTATTCTCGAAACTAAGGAATAATTATCGAATCGGAAAATATCACACTCTTCGGCAGTCCTGTTGAATATTTTCTCGTAAATTTTTATCCTTTAGTAAACGTCTTAAATTCATCCAAAACATTCACTCAAATAACTTGATTCGATAAAATCCTATAAGATAATGATGAAATTTACTATAACTGATCGACATAGCTGTATTCGAAGGTGATGTAGACACATTATTAGTTGAAATCTTTGTAAAAACAGGTGGCGATTGACCGAATGATTCAGACATTGCTATCAGTAAAGTAGCTAAATCAGACGTAGGCTAAAAGCAAAGAAATATTGTTAACATTACAACTAAAGATAACCTTACGTGATCCCATGATCTGAGATAGGGTAAAACAACAAGTCCATTTGGCTGAACATCTCGTGATGCTGTGGATATATACATATCCAATGTTGGCTTTACATAAACTAGCGGAACTACAATAGGATGATCTTCTTGTAACCAAATTTCAATAGGAATGTTGTACCGTTTTCCTTTATATTCGGTAGCAACTGTTCCAAACAGATGTGGTAATTTTTTCAAAGTGCCATCCTCATAATAGTAAGGAGAAATTTTCAATACTAAATGAGCTATCGAAGATTCCATTGCTTGTATTACATCATCATAAACCAGATTTGGGTTACGAACCTTAACATAAATGAATTTTCTTTAGTTTTTATTAAAGATATCTCAATTACTTGTGCTCGTTCAACTATAACCTTGATATTATTTTGTTTCTGTTTCGCTATGATATTTGAAAATGGGATCGATTGAAATGAACAGCAATTGATATTTTACCAAGTGTAATCGATAAAGGAAAAAATTAGCTGCGTAAAACGTAGAAATTAATTATTTAGCATCAAAAAATATTTGTCTCAATGAAGTCAAATGGAATTTGATAACGAAAAAAATTTTTAAAAAGTTCTTCTCTCTGGTGTATCAATTTGCACTGAATTAAAATGGATGTGAATAATTTTAACGACTTTCTGTTTAAAATTGTCAAAATCTCGGATGCAAATTTCTAATTGAATTCTAGTAATTTTGAAAAAACTAATTTTTTTATTGAAAAATCTCTATTGTTTTTCAATGATTTTATATATAATATTTGCTTATTATCTTTAATACATATATTAAGCAGTTGGAACAAGTAAAAACTGAGATTGATGAACTTTTTTAAAAATTAAAAATTTTCGGAATTTATTACAAAGTCATTTTTTTTCTAATATTATAAGTATTCATTGGAATTATTTTGTGTCGCTCAAAATGATGGATTCGTTTTGTTATCATATACAAGGAATCAGCTCCTTTCATAATTAAATCTTATGAGCAGTCATATTATTCCGCAATGTTGCACATTCTAGAATCCGTTCCTTCCAGTTCCAAGAATTCTGTCGTCGTATACCATAAAATGATTGCTCGACATTGATCGAGTTCCATTAATTCCCGGGGTTCCGGGTTTGAGTGGAGACGAAATTGCCAGGAATTCCGTGGAATTCTGTCTCCACTTAATTCCCAAAATTTCGAAATTGACGGAAGTCAATTAATGTTTATGCCGTATTTAACGTTCACTGACGATCGAGTTCTCGGAATTCGATGAAATTGATTCGGAGGCGGAACTGGTTTTGCAATGTTCAGCATTCCGGAATAGAAGGTATTCTCAATCTTATATACAAGTTATGATAGATAACAGAGTAGAATAATGAAAAATAGAATTACTTTATCCATCTTATTCAAATAATTGCTTAAAACTATAAGGAATAAAAGGAACAAAAAAAAGACTTTAAAAAGACTTAATCTATTGAAAGCGCATATTTAACATTCAATATTAAATGAATAGTTGCAAGATGCATCATAAATAATCGTTTGACATTTATTCAGTACTCGTATTCTCTAGTGAGAGAACGTGAAAAATCAAGAATAATTATTTTATTACGGCAATGTATCGCCCTCTGTTATTTTATTAAAACTATATCTAAACTGAGCAAATAATGTAAAAAATCGAATGAAAACTATACTAAAAAATATTTTTAAGCTTACTTACATATTTGCTTTCCTCGGAAGTACAAGAAATGTATTCATGAGAAATCAACAAAAGCTATTCTTTGTCAACAATTATAGAAGAGTAACAGAACGACAAAAAAAAGTAATGTTTTTGTCAACAACAAATTCCTTTCCTCTCAATCAAATACTACTTGCCAATGAAGAAAAGAATTGAGATCTTTTTTTGTATGCCTAGATAAATACGAAAAACCTATTGTTATTTAATTGATTTAAACAAATTGAATAAAATAATGTAATAGTAAATAATCATTATTTTATCCTTTAAATGAATTATTATTTAATAATGATTTTAAAAATGTACATAGTTCCTTCTATGTGTTTGTTATTTCAATATAAGAATATTCATATAAACAAACATATAAATAAAATGATAAAATAGTTCAACAATACTTTGTGTTCATTTGCTGGTCTAATTGAATTTATGCTAAAACATTAATATTTATTGGATAAATATATTTTGATCATTATATAAATAAACTAATTAAACAATTGTCAAACTGATAATATATTTATAACGTACAGTTGATTATTGATGTCTTAAGAAAAATAAATTTATTCATTTCTTAAAATAGAATAACTGTTAACAATACATGTCAGAATAATTATGAAAGAACATCTTTTTATTGAGCTAAATCGTTGTGATAAACAATATTGTAGTAGAAACAATATATGAAGTTATTTTTAGGAAAGTTTTCTATATAAAAAATTTATTTTATTTATCTTCTATAGAGGATTTATTTTGAAAGTGTGCTAAAGTTATATCTTGAGTGATGTTGAATTTTTTTCTTATTTACCTTTAATTTAGTAGATTTCAAAAGAGATCGAAGAGTGCTATATAAAGAAAAGCTTCAATACTATTCCTTCTAATAATTCATCTTGATTTCTTAATATCCATTGTAACAATGAGTCAAAGTTCAAATTTCTTCTTCCATATTTTAATATTAATTTCGGATCGCCGTTAAGAAAAGTGAGTAGATATAATAATGAAGTATGTAAATAATGCACAATGAAATACAACATGAGAAAAATTGAGTATGATACTTACTTAAGTTTGTTGTCAATTTTATAATATTCTCAAATTAATACATCAAACAATGACTAACGTCTGGTGTCAAGTGATCATTTTTTAAAATGGAAGTTAGCAAATTGCTCTTTATTTTAAGAATATTTCATCAAAATGACGTAAAAATGATTCTCAAATCCTGAATAATTATGGTACATTCGCTGACATATTATTGCCTTTTCAAAACTCTTTAGTTATGATTTTATTAAACATTTGACAGAATATTTTATTTGAATCTAAGTAAAATAAGCTTTACAGATAAATGATGAAATAAATACATTTAAAATTAAAATTTTATTAATATATTCAAAAATTGCTTCTCAATTGGATTGTTATTTCTGTACACACAGATCACGGATAGCAATGTGTGGTTGATTGTCAGACAACATTCATAGTTAGTGTATTTAAATATGAATTCTTTGCACAAGATTTTGGTTCGGATGTATGCATCGTTCAATAATTTTAAAAAATTCCTTTCGAAAAACTGCACCTGTAAGTGTGTATAAAAAAAAGCCACTCGAGTGGGAGAAATATGTCATTGTACCTACAATTCGCATGACCAAATTTTCCTGAGCAATCTGCAATGTGCTTTTAGATAAGCTAGCGGTGAACGATAAATAGAGTTGATTAATAGAGTACGGTAAAGTAGAGATGATAATTACGAATACTTGAGCAATCAACATCCGTAAGAGCTGGGAATCTGTGCGTCGGACAATTTGATTAGTTCCAACAGCTCTCGGAACTATTTGGCGATGTAAACGAAGATTGTACAATGTAAGAAAACCAAAGAGAAGCATTAAGAAAGATGGACAAAGAGAATATAAAATCATATGCCAAAATCCGAGAAATGTACGATAAACACCCTTTTGGCCATTACATACAGGTACAATATTACCGAATCGATCAGATGTATTACTTATTTCATAGTAAGCAAGCATATGACTGTGTAAAATACTCATCACAATGAAGATGACTATGATAGATATTCTTGCTGTCTTTAATGAACTGATTCGACGAATACGCGCGATTGGTGAACTATGAAAAAAACGATCGATACATGCCAATACGATTAACCAAGAAGATGTTGAACGCGCCGCATAAAAAGCAAAATATTCTATTCTACAAATCCCAAGATTGTAACTAGCCATGTCTATGCTGAAGTTATTAGCGAGAAGGCGTACAGGCATGATTATGAATACAAGAAACAAACTAAAACATGTTGACGAAAGAAAATAGATTGCACATGGTTCACGACGCAGAGTTGGTCGAGCGAACACAAGAACGTTAAATACAAGGCCAATTCCACCCGGTATCATACTAATAAATAGAATTCGTAACTAGTGCACTACAGACAGTTGCTCTCTCGACATTTATTATCCGAATACTTGCTCTTTAACCATACTGAATAGAATTCTACAAATAATTAAAATATTATCTAATTAGAATTATTTTTAACAGGAGAAAAATAGAACTATTATTATTAGAGAAAAAGTAAAAATTTGTATTTTGTACGAATACTATAGTTTATTCAAAAATTTAGTCACTATGTGTCTATAAGGTTGTTTGTGAGTCACTTTCCATTTGTATGAAATTGATTTAAGAAATAAATTGATTAAAAATTGAACATTACAACATATTCTAAGGACATATTTAATTAATTATGTATAGTGTAAAAATATAAGAACAAATAAGTAGTTTTGAGAAAGCATGACAAAGAAAAAAATAACATGATCATTCTATTATTTTTATTTTAACTTCTACTTCTTCGAACTGTACTGACAATCCAGTAAAATTAACTCTTGAATTTTTCAGTCTTTTAAATTTATACAAATTTATAATGGTTTCATTCAATTCTTAATTTCATCTATGTTAAAGTTCAAAACCTTATCTTTAAGCTACTAAGAAAAAAGACATAATTCAATACCAAATGACATTAGTGAGCAAGTATCGTGAGAGAAACTGTCTGAAATGCATCATCCGTGTTACCTGATCAATGATAAAACCAGGCCAACTACTGATGCTGCTTCATTCAGTTTATTGATTGTAATATTGATAGACGATATATTATCAATATAACTCATTTTTCTTCAGTGTATATTCGTGGTCACAATCTAAATATTCTTGTCTTGATAAGAAGGTTGAATTAATATTTGACATAATTATGTTCTATTCTTTTTAATTTTTATTGTATTTCAATATAATAATATACAATAACTAGTGACGTTTCGTATCCCGATGAGATACTTCGTCAGACATTAACAATAAAACAAATGACATAACAAACATTAGCATACAAATGAATTGATAGCAATACGGAAAGGATAACTTCCCAATCTAGCCGTCATTATCCCGTCTTGTTTTTCCGTATCACTATCAATGACTAAAAAGAAGAAAATACTCTAATTTATTCTTATTGTTCTGTTTTCACTTGTATGCTAATGTTTGTTATATCATTTGTTTTATTGTTAATGTCTGACGAAGTATCTCATCGGGACACGAAACGTCACTAGTTATTGTATATTACTATATTGAAATACGATAAAAATTAAAAAGAAAAGAACATAATTATGTCAAATAACAGTATAAATGTGATAAACATAATCGCATTGTTGAAATCAACAATCTATGCAAAAGTCACTTTACCGCAAAAAAAGTTTGATTATTTACGTTATATTTTGATCAAATGAATTGATTTTTCTACTGCTAATAAAAGAACGCTCAAAGTTTGTATTCATTAAAAAGAAGTATTACTTTTGATATGTGAATAAATCTGTGACCTATGTCGAACTATGAAGATAAATCAACATTTTGTAAATAATTCAATAAATCATTTATGTAGTTTATGCTACAATTTAAGAGTTACACAAATTAATAAGACATACTTATGTACCCGTTGTAGAAATGTAGAATCAAACGATGATTATCTCGAATATTGATCTAAAAATACGATATGCAATTTATTTTTATAATCAGATAGCTAAACATAAGTTTTTTGAAACTAATTGAAATTATTGATATATACATATGTTAAAAAAGAATGTTCCAAGACAATATTTTTCATCATTATAATGATTATTATAAACTTATGACTGCTTCTTGACGGACAATAAAAAAATATCTTTTTCAATTAGTCAAAATATGATAAAAATGCTTATTTTTTTTTTTTTTGTTAAAGTTATCTTTTGGTCACCCTGTACTTTCTATTAATTTACCGTTATTCATGACATCGGTAACTATATTAATGTCCTTATATCATTCATTTCAGATAAAAGCATCATTTCATTCTATCAAAAAAATATTCTGTTTTTTTATTAATTCCGGGCGTGTGAACATTTTTTTGTTAAATAGACAGAAAATAAGTTTCCTTTTCTCCAAAAATTGTTCTCTCTCATGAACTTTTTGATCGTATTCCATCATTAAAACAACTATTTATAAAGAAAAAGTTTATAGATTAAAGTTATATAATTTAATAAAATGAAAAAGTCAGGTTTCCTGAATTTGTATCAATTCACATACGTATATATTTGTCAAAGGATAAAGTTTTTTTCATTTTAATTATCATTTAAACCACGGTTCTATGAAAAAAAATAGTAGAAAAAAATACGCTTTACAACTCATTCATTATCATAGATAAAAATATGTGAGCGTGTTTAAATAAAAAGTACAGTCAAGTATTGTTACATTATTGAAATATTAAAGTTAGAAAAATAAGATGAACATGGAGATTTTACGTATTTGTCAACGATCTCTCCATTTGATAGAGTCATGTGAAGTAAATATATAATAAAAATCACGCATGATTTTTTCCTATCCATTTTTCAATAATATAAATGTGGAGTCTGAGTCACTTTGCCGAAAAAACTATTAATCTGAAGTTTTAAAAGCATGTGTTCAAATGAAGGAGTTGGTTTAAATTAGCAATGATTAACATGCACAAATTATTAGTAACGTTATTGTTATGACATCGTGTGAAATACATCCATATTTACCACGAAAAGATGTTCTAATACAACAAATCAAGAGAGCAAAATTTGCTTGTGACGAAGGAGTTCAATCGAAAACTTTGGACGATTTTAAAATGCCAGATGCATAGTCTATTATTACATTTGGTGGAATACTGTTTGCAAAAGACATCCACGACGTACTAGTTTATAGACTTATTCATGGTGTACTCCGGAAACTACTACATTTATTAAGCTAAAATTTGAACAAATTATTGTCAGCAAAGTGAACACAACTCGCGAAGAAAACGACATTTATAATTTTTTTTTTATTTCATTTTTGATTAGCGCATTTCTGCTACAATGTTATTAATATGCTAAAAATAAACTATGTATCATTAATAAAAGGTTTCTAAAGAGCTTTTCGACAGTTTTCGACTTCAATATTTTTTTCAACATTATTTCTTTCGAAAATTTTGCGTAAACTGTTGAAGCATCATCTAACTAATAAAGTCATAAAAAAAACAGAGGTTTCAAGTTGCCAATGGCAACATCTCTACTTCGTGCACTGAAACACATCGAACAGCTAAAAATAATTTCACACGATTTTAAAGTTCTTCATCTATATTTCATTCGGTTATTGAATGGTGGAACAAAACTCTATAATAAAAATCGTGTATCTAATCTCTATAATAGTTTCAAAAAATACAAAAGATGAAATCAATAAGAACTCTGTATTATACACTCTACAGTATCTCTAACATCATTAGCCTATCAATTTCAAGTAGTCTATATCAAAATATGATTTAAGTCAAAAACTTAAATCGAAACAAAGTTCTTACAGACTTTGTGAAGGTAAGATCAGACTAATGAATACTCTCCACGTAACAGAATTTTCTAAAAACATGCTACTTTGCTGTTTACATTGTTCACCTTTGACTGGAATGTAGCTTGTTAAATTCAAACGCGGTTTAAAAACATAATTTAAACACGTTCATGAGAAAACGATTTTTTTGTTGTCAATTAACACTACTTCAAATATCAGTTGAAAGCGTTTATTTATAATGCGTTCTTTTACTAGAAAAGAAGTATATTAGAAAAAGATTGAAGTAATTGTTTACATTCATACAGTTCCAAGTAGTGTGCATTTGAGAAAATAAAGATCTTTTTAATTTGTTTTTACATCGGATGACGTTAAACTTTGACATGTGTAAGTGACACAACACCGTCTGCCGCAACAAATCTTTGAAATACAATAAAAAAAAGTAAATCAGATCAAACTAACACTAAATTTCACATTCAATGAAACATCTGGTGAAAAGAAAAGATACAAAACATTAATCAATTCCACAAGAATCAATTTTAGTGATTTTTGTATTAACAAAAATTTTATTTTGTAATGCAGAAAGTTGAATCCAAACGATCTAAAAGAACTTCCTCATCATTTGTTGTATTCCATGAATTTTTCTTTTAAAAAATCCTCTCATTGTGATCTGATATGTAAAGAACATTAAAAAGTTGCCAAAAACAGATAGACTATTTTATTTGAATTTAGATAAAACAGAATGTAAGAGAAGCTAAACAATAAATATATCTGAATTATATATTTTCTTTTCAGGTACATAATTATGACTGTGTTCAATCATTATTAGTACTAGTGAGTTGTTAGTTGTGAGGTAATGTTCGTATTTGTTGCATTTCAACAGGAACTGTACGTAGCGTATTCCGATTTACACACCAGCATCTTCTAATGATCTTATGAAGTTCCTTATGGAAAACAGTACCTGTAAGTGTATATAAATAAAAGCAACTCGCATAAGAAAAATGTGTTATTGTATCCACAATTCTAGATGCTAAGTTTTCCTGAGCAATTTGAAGTGTAATTTTTGACAAACTAGCGGTGAGCGATGTATAGATTTGATTAATAGATAATGGTAAAGTAGTAACAATAATTACAAATACTTAAGCAAATAACATGCGTAACGGTTGAATATCTGTGCGTCGAACAATTTGATTCGTCGCAATAGCTCTTGGAACTATTTGACGATGTAAACGAAGATTTTACAATGTAAGAGAACCAAAGAGAAGCATTAAGAAAGATGGGCAAAAGGAATATAAAACCATTTGTGAGAATGCGAGAAATGTACGATAAATACCCCTTTGGCCATTACAAACAGGTACAATATTACCAAATCGATCAGATGTATTGCTTATTTCATAGTAAGCAACAGAGACCGTCACAGGGCACCTTTTTCTGCCCTGTCCTGTGCCCTGCTAAAATTTTTTTTACCCTGTCCTGTGATTGTCTCTGTTGTGTATCAAATCTGTTTGGGAATCAAATTTGTGCTCAGAATGCTAAAAAAAATGAATCAAAAGTATGAACATATAGTAAAATTTCTTGTTATATATAAACGTATTATTGCTCAAAAAGCTTAACCCTTTCGCGCTGGGTTTTTTTAAGTAAGAAACGTATTCGAATCTAATGTGAAACTAGTTTTATCACAGCCTCGCATTAAAAATACATATTTATTGTGAAATTATCATCACCATTGGTTTTTCTATGCTTGTAATGGACAAAACTCCTCAAATACTCGTATAAAATTGTACTTGGAGTCATACTAATGCGGACATGTAATGAAAACCCTCACCGTCCCGTATATAGGACACTTGGCGCGAAAGGGTTAATCTTTATTGTATTTTTCCATTCATCTATTTAGTTTATATAGGCATGCTTCATTGTACCAATGAAATTAGAGGTATTTGAAGTAATCTCACAAGAACTTTTCTTCATCAACATACAGAAATATCTATTGAATTTATCAGTCACATTTATATTACAGTTTGAAATATGTAATTAAAACTGTTAATTACAAAAAAAAGTAAACAGGGCAAACGTTTTTGCCCTGCCATGCCCTGTGACGGTCTCTGATTCATACTCTTTTAATCAAAACGTGTTTTTGCACAATAAAGATTCTTTTTAATTTGAACATACGTTGGATGATATCAAGTCTAATCATATGCTAATGAGATAGTTTTATTCTTCGCAAAAATTTGCTGTAAAATAATAATATGAAATGAAAGCTGACGATTATAAAAGTACATACTTTCGCTAAATTCTCTAAATTTTAAATGATAGTAGTAAAAATAGCATGGTATACTTCTTGGAAAAATATTGAGATTTGATTAGAATGCGACTTCATTATTACGAGATTAAATAAAGACTAAAGGTCATTTTTTTAATGATCTTTTTTGTGAAATAAAAGATTATAAAACATGAATTTCTCACAGTCTCGACTCATTATTATGCATATCATATACTGTATTCTGCAGTATTGTCCTTTCAAAAATGATTTACTGATCATATAATACGTTAAGATCGTTAAAAATTTTACAACAAATAGTACGATATTTTATTTAAAGTTAGATAAAATAGCTATTAAGGAAAAGCTGAATTAAATATATTTAAAGAATTGAATTTTTTTTTCTATACTATATATTTGTCTTTCAAATGAATTATTATAGTTCTGTTCATACATTATTGATACTTGTGAGTTGTTAGTTGTGAGGTAATGTTCGTATTTGCTGCATTTCAACAGGAACTGTACGTAAATTATTCCGATTTGCACACCAGCATCTTCTAATGATCTTATAAAGTTCCTTACGAAAAATAGTACCCGTAAGTGTATATAAATAAAAACAACTTGAATGAGTAAAATGTGTGATTGTAGCAACAATTCTAGATGCTAAAGTTTCTTGCGCAATTCGAAGTGTACTTTTCGACAAACCAGCGGTGAATGATCCGTAAATTTGATTAACAGAGAATGGTAAAGTAGAAATGATAATTACAAATACTTGAGCAAATAACATGCGTAACAGTTGAATATCTGTGCGTCGAACAATTTGATTCGTCACAATAGCTCTTGAAACTATTTGACGATGTAAACGAAGATTGTTCAATGTAAGAAAACCAAAGAGAAGCATTAAGAAAGATGGACAAAGAGAATATAAAATCATATGCCAAAATCCGAGAAATGTACGATAAATACCTCTTTGACCATTGCATGTTGGTGCAATATTACCAAATTGATCAGTTGTATAACTTATTTCGAAATAAACCAGCACATGAATATATAAAATACCAATTGTAACACTAATAAATGCAATACTCATTCTAGCTATCTTCAATGAACTCAATCGACGAATACGTGCAATTGATGAACTATTAAAATAACGATCGATACATGCTAATACAATTGACCAAGAAGATATTGAACGCACCGCATAAAAAGCAAAATATTCTATTTTACATATTACCACACTGTAAGCAGACATGTCAATACTAAAGCTTACTGCTAAAGTACGTTCTGGCAAGATGATAAATATAACAAACAAACTAAAACATGTTGTCCAAAAAAAATAGACTGCACATGGCTCACGACGCAGAGTTGATCGGGTAAATATAAGAATATTTAAAATGAGACCGATTGCACCAGGAACAAAATTAATGATTGATAGAAATAGTATAACTACCGGTGCTGCTTCATTCAATTGATTGATTGTAATGTTAATCGATGACATTTTGTGAATAAAAACAGGTTTTTTTTTGTTTTTATGCGTAATGACAATCTAAATATTACAAATATAATAGAACTATTCAGATTATAAACTCATGTAAATTGAAATGTTACTTTTGACATCAAACTTACACTAATTAATGAGACATATCTCTAACAGAAATCTAAGGTCAAACAACAATGGTCTTAAGTGTTGACTAAAAATTATTGCATGATATCTTTTTATAATCAGAAGCGCAAAACATAAATCTCACTAAAAACATTGAATTACACATATGTCAAAATAACATTTTAAAACACTATTTTTCAACGTCTTCTTACTATTATAAAAGTATGTATGCTTCCTCACTAGTAATAAAAAAACCTAGCCTTTATAAGCACAGTATGGTTGAGTTACACTAGGTTTTCTTTTCACTAACGTTACTTTTCGGATCATACTGCATTTTTTATTAATAGACTTCTGTTTGTGATACCTTTTTCTTTCTTATTATGTATTTTAGATGGAAACATTTGTCTATTCTAACAAAACATTAGTCTTGTTTATTCATTCCGGATATATAAAAAGTTTTTATTAGAATAATGATAATAGTTTATCACGCACAATGTTGAATAGAATTAAAAAGTTCAAACGAACGCATTCTGATAAAAATTATTTCTCTTTATATATAAGTTCTTCTATTATGAATATTTTTCTAATGTATTTAATGATTAAAAGAAAACCATTGATAAAAAATAAGTTCATAGATTAAAATTCTATAATTTGACAGAATGAAATTTTTAACTTTATGAATATCAGTAAATGAAAAATTTCAATGCTAATAGCATCCAAAAAAGAAACAAACTTCAAAGCACAAAAAAGCAGTGGCAGTAAAATTTTACTTTAATCTTTCGGGGAAGCCATGCGAGTGATGACAATAAATTTTTCAGCTTTGGAGTTGTTCAGCAATTGTCTTAATCAAATTCGAATGTAAATGGAAAATGCAGTACCAAGACAAACTTCAAATGCGTGAAGGCGCAATCCGTGTGGTATTATTACAAAATGCTAGGGGACGTTCCTGTATTGGATTGCTACGAATCGATCAGTTGAATTAATAGCTGGATAGTGGAATTCAACTCCAAAGTTTGACACTACTGGAATTTTACCGCCATTTCTTCACAGAAATATGGAGGTCAAATTTAATATATATTATAGCATTGAAAATTTTATCAAAATTCGCGCAAGATATCTTCGGTAATAAAGATTTTTTAATCCTAGTAGATCGAGGCACAGAAATTTATTTTTGAAAAACAAACGGATGCTAATGCTAGTAGCACTGAAATCCCCTATTAACTCACGCATATATATTAATTGACATGTATCTTCAACTGTTTTCAAAGAGAAGAGAAACTACCTAAGCTAAAGTTTGTATATAAATAAATTTTTATAAAACTACATACAGTATTTGATAGATATAAGCAAAAAATAAATCTTCTTTCAAAGATAATTTTAGTTTAAATAAGAAATAGCAAAACAAAAAAAAACATTATATAGACGTTAAATCACTATAGATAAAAGTTTCCGACCATATTCAGCATAAAAATGAATTGACGTATGCAAGCATTAACTATCTATTGACGTCATACAACAACACATCAAAATAGAAACTTCATGAATCAAACGATAGTATCTTTGTTTCCTGTATTGAGACATACCTTACAGATATAAATTTCATACTTCAAATGTCGTCATAAAGATATTAGGTGATTTTATGACATTTCAACAATATACATTCAATCTTATGTATATAATCTCTCTAATAATTTTGATGAATGAAAAAAAGGAAAATAAACGCTAACCTCGTATATTTTACTTAGATTTCGATTACACATTCTATGGAATTTCTTTCATCATCATCATGTCATTTTCAAGAAATCTCTATTAAAATTTTAATGAAGTCAAATATGAAATCGAAACAAGATTGGGCTATTGTGACCTACCACAAAATAAAATTTTCTATAGAACAACGTTCAAACTTTAACTTTTAGGAAAACAATTTTTTGTCGTTTATACGGTTCATCATCACTTGACATTCAGTTTGTCTACATTAAATACGGTCTAAAAATATCGTCTAAAGACGTTCATGATAAAACGTGTTTTGTTTGTCAATTAACATTAGTTAAAATATCATTCGAATGAATTTAATTATCACGCATTATTTTTCTAAAAGAACCTATTTTTTTGTAGCTTAAAACACGAACATTATAGAAATGTGCCATAACGGATATTTTTATCCATACCGTCTGAACAAAGACGTCCTTTCAGAGAAAACAGATTCTTTTTAATTTAAGCATACAAGGGATAACATAAAACTCATTGATGAAGTACCTTTCATAACTCATCATGTAATATGAAAGGAAGACTTTTAGTTACAGCTTAATATAAAGATCTATCCTCGTAAATCGTATATAAATGCCTCTTTTAAAGAAGCAAATAATTGAAAACATGGGTAATACAGATTTCGAATGAAATTTTGTATATCTAAATAAAAACGAAGATGTTTCGAGAACTTCGAGTTCACTTTTTGCATAAAATACAAGTTTATAGATTAAAATTTCGTCATCTAATAGAATGAGAACTTAGGCTTCATACGTTTGTATCAACTCAATATTTATCAAAAGATAAATTTTATTATTTTTAGAATGTAAATTATAATTTCACTGTAAAAATAGTAGAGAATCAACTGATAAAAATATGCTTCATGCGTATTTTTATTAGCATAGACAAACGTTTCGGAGTATCTTACATAATAAATAAAGAATTTCATTTCTTAATAAAAACATATCTGCTTTATATATCGACATACATCCGATAGTTATACTTGAATTTACAACGCATTTCTTTTTTACTTAAAATTATATTTAAAAATATCATTCCAAGCTTATATAATTGTCATGCATTCTTTTACTGAAAGATCCCACTTTTTGCAAATATGTTAATGCATGTTTCTTTTTACTTAGAAAAAAAATATTTTAGAAACACATTAAAATGTTTGTTTGCAATCATACAGTGCAAGAAATGCTTGCTTGAAAGAATAAAGATTTTTATTAATTTGAATCCATCTAATAGGATATCAAACTTAACCATGTATAAATAAACATAAATTGTATTTATAATAAACAACATAACATTTAACAACAATCGGAGTATGCTCGTTAACTGGATGTTGTTTACATTGAATTGTGTTATGAGAAAATTAAGCATAATCTTTGGAAAATATTGAGAGTTTGATTAAAACGTTATTAAAATGATTTTATCATGAGTAGATCATATAAACACACAATATTCATTGTCAACTAATCATTTTGTGAAATACAAAAATCATAAAAACGTCTTGCTATGTATATTGTTTTTTGTGAAGTTTTTATTTTCAAAACTTTTCAATTATGATTAAATATATTCATATTGTCGTAAACTTGATAATAAAAAGAATAATATTTTATTTGAATCTATATAAAATAAGTTTTCAAGAAAATAGCATACAAATATATATTAAATGTTCGTCTTTCGAATAATATTATTACTAATATTATGTCGTGTATGTATAATGTGTGGACCTGTGATTTGTTGACTTTTTTGTAAAGCAGATATTGGATGTATTACGCCTTGAGTAGTTGTAAAAATATTTCGATTTACATACCAACATCGTTTGATCATCTTGAAAAGTTCCTTGCGAAAAACTGTACCCGTTAGTGTGTATAAATAAAAACTACTTGAATGAGCAAAATATGTTGTTGTACCTACTGTTCGAGCTGCTAAATTTTCTTGAGCAATTTGAAGTGTACTCTTTGTAAAACTACTAGTAAATGATGAGTAAAGTTGATAAATAGAGAACGGTAAAGTAGAAATAATAATCACGAATATTTGAGCAGCTAACATACGTAAAAGTTGAGTATCTGTTCGTCGAACAATTGTATTCATTTCATTAGGTCGTGGAATTACACGACGATGTTGATGAATATTATTAAGGGTAAGAAAGCCAAAGAGAAGCATTAAGAAAGATGGACAAAGGGAGTATAAAATCATATGTGAAAATCCAAGAAACGTACGATAATTACCTTTTTGACCGCTACATGTAGGTACTATATTACCAAATCGATCAGATGTATTACTTATTTCATAGTAAGCAAGCATATGACTGTGTAAAATAATCATTAGAATAATGATGATTATAATAGCTATTCTTGCTGTTTTTAATGAACTCATTCGACGAATACGTACAATTGATGAACTATGAAAAAATCGATCAATACACGCCAATACAATTAACCAAGTGGATATTGCACGTGCTGCATAGAGAGCAAAAAATTGTATTTTACATATTCCAAGATTGTAATTAGCCATGTCTATATTGAAGATTACTGCAACGATGCGTATTGGTAATATTAAAAATACAACAAACAAATTGAAGCATGTTGAGCAAAAAAAGTAGACTGCACATGGTTCACGATGTAGAGTTGGTCGAGTGAAAACAAGAACACTCAACATAAGTCCAATTCCACCAGGAATAAAACTAATAAATGATAAAACTAGTACAACTATTGATGCTGCATCATTTATTTGATTAATCGCACTGTTAATGGACGACATACTTTTGATATAACTAATTTTTCTTTACTATATGCTAATGCATACAAACTAAATATGATCAAGATAATCCAACTGCTGGAATTAAGATCTTATGTTTTTATATTAACAGACTGCTGTTTATGACATCCTTACTGCACTGTGAAATATTCTATCATGCACATCTGTTTGAAACATTACTCTGTTCTCAAAATAAAAGTATCTTGTTTTTTAATTAATTCTAGAGATGTGAAATATATATTTTAAAACAGAGTTTGAGTTAGATAAATCAAGTTTTCGAGTCAGCACTTTATTTTTACTAAAGTAGTAAAAGAAAAAGAAAATTCTATTTCAATCATAGCATAATTCACAAAAAAATGTTTTTAGATAAAATTTTTTTTTCAATTATCATTCTTCTCATCATAGATTTGATGCTAAATAATTCTATTAATTTATGATAAATATATGACATCTTCTATTATCATTAATATATATAGTTCTGCTTTCTATTTCATTTTTTTTTATTGTAAGGATATAATATACTACTGTCCGGATCATATGAGAGAGGGTCATAGATAACCTCTAGATTGGCCCGGACAATACCAAATTTTATTCTTATTATAGTAGAGAAACACGTCCAGCTGATCTGTGAACTCATAGCTTTTTTCTATTCTTGTAAGGATAAAACTTGGTATTATTCGAGGAAATCTAGAGGCTATCTATGTTCCTCTCTCATATGATTCGGCCAGTAGTATGTTTTATTCTTACAACAGAAAAAAAAATATGTTTGTTGTTATTATTTATTTGATTTAATATGAATAATGTAAATGCTTAGTTTCTATCCATAAATTTATTCGTTGCTTTACATCAATAATAAGATATTCTGAATTAAACAGTGAAAATTAAATTTAGACGTTTAAAATCAATAAAATATTGACTTAAAGAATTTAGTGTACCATCATTGTTTCGATAAATCGTGATTAATAATCAATTTTGTCGCGAGTTCAAGAACCTGAGAATATTCATCATTTTAATTTTAAATTTAACTATTATATATGTTATAGAATGAATGGTTCATTTAGTCGCTACATACAGATATTTCTGAAGAAAACAAAGAAAAAGAGATAAACAATTAATAAAATTCTGATGATAATTCATAAAATATGAGTTTCGATATATTACTTATAAAAAATTGATTAAATAAGATCGAAGAAATTTCATTGTTTTTAACTGTATTCTTGTATTTTTAAGAAAAAGTAGCCTTATTTTACTTTATTAATATTTAAAGTACTTAAACATTTTTTTCTTTTTTTTTTTTACATAGATTGATACTTTGATTTAACTATGCTTTTTATATCCCTTTTTTTTTAAACGCAATTCGATTTGTAACTATATCATTAATATTGTATCTATTTTTAAATGTCGTTCTTCATTTGTTACATGTTAGACGTCGACGTTTTGTATTTCTTTAATGTGTACCATTATTGGTATTTTTAGCATGTTAGGTGAGACAAAGATACATACACTATATATAACTATAAAAAAATCGATAAAGCAATAATTGTGCATGAAGCGGGATAGGATATATTTAGGTAAATCATTGACTGAAGGTTTTTTTTTTTATCCAAGAATGATTAAGCACTGCATGGTCGCTCAAGCAATCACTATTTAAACACACCGATTTATTAATAGAATCGTATATGCTTTTTGTTTTTTTTTTATTGTCATTATATACTTAAAAATAGTTACATAATATGAGCGATAAAGAACCTTTGTTAAAAAGATCCAGTAAATCATCTCAGGTCAATGACGACGATGATAATGAAGATAATAAACAACCTTCAACAACAACGTAGGATATAAATGAATATCTAATTTCGAAAAAAATGAACATAAAATTGAAATTTTCTTTTTTATAGATTTTCTGATTGGCGACAACGTTTTGGTGATAGAGATGTTCATGATAAATACAAAAAACCAGATCATCATCATAATGATGATAATGATGATGATGATACGAAAAATAATCATGACAAGGAACAAATTGGTTTTTTTGATCTTGTAATTTATATTTCAATGATACATATTATATATATATATATACAATGACTAATCTATTTGATTTTATTCTAGTTTCGATTTGCTAATGGCACTGAACTTTTCTTAATGTTTATTTCTGTATGCTTTGCATTCGTAAATTCTTCTGCTCTTCTGGCGAGTTATCTGATTTTGAGTCGAGCCATAGGATTGTTTGCTATGGAAGCATTTCGTATTAAATGTAATTATCTATATCCAAATACTGATACGAATAATAACGGTTGTCCTTTGGGTATTGATATGAATGCATTCAATTATGATAAATTTCATAAGTAAATCATTATAAATATATATTGACTAATATATGTTTTATTATATTTTAATCTAGACTATGCCCGGATACTTCATCACCAACATTAATACCTTCATTTCGTATGCAAATTATGAATTTCGTCAGTTGGTTATTCGGTAAGTGAAATTGATAGAAGAATTTTAGTAATAGAAATAATGAAAACGATTTTTATTTTTACTATGTTATTGTAGTTATTGGTGCTATTCAATTTTTAGCTAGTATAATTTGTTATTTTACTTGGCAATTTGCTGCAAAAAGACAAATATCACGTATCAGTGTTCGCTTATTCTCATCACTTATTCAACGTGTAAGTCAAATATACTTTTATATTTCTATAAAAATATGACATAGTTATTATAGAAACTTTTTTTTTATAATGCAAGAAAATTTACTTATATTTTGACACATTTGAGATTACTATTTTCTTTAAATTTACCACAATCTCATATACTTACATCCACTATTTTGTCATCATGAACGAAAAACTATGCTTCTTCTATTATCCCAAGATAGGATGTACATATATACCATTTTGAATAACAATATTAAACAATCTATTCAAATTGAAATCTTTATATATATCTTATGAGATTGTTTTGGAAAAATTAATGTTTTTTTCTTTAGAATATTTCATATTTGGATGCAAATTCTAATAACCAAAGCAATTCGAAATTATTTCGGTAAGTTACTATTATATATTCTATTCGACATATCTATTTAATCAAATTCTTTAATAGTAATATTAACAAGATTGAACGAGGCATTAGTTTGAAATTTTTAGCATTACTTACAATTATATTCGAATTTATTTGTACGATAATCATAGCTTTTATTATCAGCTGGGAATTGACTTTAGTTATGCTTTGTTTTATGGTTATTATTAATGGTGCTTCATTTCTATTTATTAAGGTATAAATTATCATTTTAATCAATTAATTTGAAATACATCAGTTAATTTTTTATTTACAGGTTACTGGTACTGAAACAAAGAGTGAATTGAATGCATATGGAAAAGCTGGACAAATCGTTCAGGAAGTATTCAGTTCAATTCAAACTGTTCTTTCACTTAATGGTATTAAGTATGAGCAAAAACGGTAAATAAAACTATAAATAATTCAATAGTTATTACAAAAGATCTTATTATATCTATTATGTTTAGATATGAAAAAGAATTACATTCGACTAATCAAAGTAGTGTACGACAAGGATCTGTTTTTGGTATATTTATTGGTTGGTTATCTCTTAGAAGTTTTATAATTTATACAGTGGGTTTTATATGTGGATTTTTTCTAATGTCTCCTACAAATCCTAATAAACTTACCATAAGTGATATTCTTGTCGTAAGTATCTTCTCTATTATAAAATCAATGATCATATAAACATTATTTTCTTCTAGATTGTCTTTATGTTTGCACAATCTATAGTTAAGTTCGATTTTAGTAATTCATTCATTCAAGCATTTTCACAAGCTAAACAAGCAGCAGCACCCATATTTCGACTTATTGACGAGGTATATTAGAATGAATTAATGTATTTTCATACTAGTAACAATATTTTTTATTTGATTTACATTCTATAGGTACAACAAGCAAGTTTAAATGAAGATATATTAAAAAGTACAACACCAGATATAGAATCAAATCGTATTAATGGTGATGTTGAATTTAATGATGTAAATTTTGCTTATCCATCTCGAAATGATGTACCTATTTTGTACAATCTTAATCTAATTGCTCGTGCTGGACAAACAACTGCTCTTGTAGGTTCACGTGGTAGTGGTAAGTCAATTTAAAAG
>JAJEKB010021543.1:1504365-1549919 GCA_022393335.1 Macrotrachela quadricornifera | reverse complement strand
AAACTGGAGGTCCGTAGTTCGATCCTGCGTGGAGGCATCATTTTTTTATATTTATTTTTAATGATTTTTAAAGAATTATATTATTTTTCTTAAAATTTAATGTGTTTTTTTTTAAAAAGAAAACCTTATTAATAATATACAAAATATAAAATTTTGTCTAAATATTCTTTTTCTCAGTGTTTTAATCTGATATATTCTCCCATGCTCTATTTGATAATATTTTTCTCATAGTACGAAAACGAACAGATGTTTATCAAATTTAAATTTATTTAAAAATAAAAATCCAATATATACTTATCAATTCATTATAAAAATGTTGTCTGTTCTATTTATAATATTAAGTATATGTAGTTCAATAAATGGAGAAATATATCGTCCAGTAGTATTAATGCATGGTGTAACAGCAACAGCTGCTGATATGAATGAATTATCTAGTTGGATTCGTCAATCATTTAAAGATATTTATGTTGTTTCAATTGAAATAGGAAATGGTTTTGATGATTCATTTTTATTACCAATGAATAAACAAATTGAATTATTTTGTCAAACAATTTTATCAGATATTAATTTACGAAATGGTTTTAATATGATTGGAGTATCACAAGGAAGTTTAATTGTTCGAGGAGCTGTTGAAAGATGTTCATTACCTGTTTATAATTTAATAACATTAGTTGGTGTACATCAAGGTGTATTTGGTATACCAGGTTTACAAATGCTTCCAGCACAATTTCGTGAATTAGTTTCAAAATATGCTTATGAAGAATCAGTTCAAAATGTTATTAGTGTTGCTGGTTATTGGCGTGATCCTTATCAATTAGATAAATATTTAAAAAAATCTCATTTTCTTCCAGATATAAATAATGAAGGAGAACATTTTAATGAAACATATCGTTTAAATATGTTAAAATTAAATTTATTTATAATGGTTTATTCTGATATAGATGAAGTTGTATCACCACCACAATCAAGTTGGTTTATGGGTTATAAACCAAATTCACTTGAAGTTGAAACATGGAATCAATCACGACAATTTATAGATGATCTTATTGGAATGAAAACATTATGGGAACAAAAAAAATTATATTTATTTACTTGTCATACAAAACATCAAGAGGCTCAACATACTCCTAATAAAGATTTTTTCTTTAAAAATATTTTAACTTTTTTTAATAATACACTTTAAATATTATCTTATTTAATAAATTATAGTTTTAGATATTAAAGAAAATTCTTCGTAGACATTGGATAATCATAAAGTTCTCAAGATTATAGTATACTTTGCTGTTAAATTTCAGAATGAAAATTTTATTTTTTTTGTTCTCAGTGTTTTTAGTCCTATGCATTTTTTTTATATACAATAAAAGATACTTCTGATGTATTGTGGCTACGAGTGTATAAAACCAACTCCTATCTACAATTGACACTAATCTATTAGTAAATATATATAATTATCCATTTCAAGTATAACTAACTATCGCCCTCTTTTGCCTGTAACGTTTCATTTAATTATTATAAATGCTTTGATAATGAAAGAAAATCGAAATTAATTCCAATGAGAGTAGTGATAATCATGGCCATTTTCGTTTTGATACTAATCGCAAACAAAAAAGGATAAGTACATGATTATACATTCTCATAAATACTGTGATGATTCTTTATTAGATGGGTTCAGAAATAATATAAAGAATACAGATAATTACCAAGAAGTAGCCCGAAAAGAAAAGATGATGAAGACGAAAATGGTGTGATCAGTATGCATGCATAGACTAACATTAAATAAACTATTATTAATGAGAGATGTTTTGAACAGTATTACTGGGCTTAGAGAGTTTATAATCACTTAAGATATCATTTTTCGATCGTAAATTAATCATTGTCTATATCAAATAAATAAAATTTAAAACTTAACGAAATTTCTGCCACACTTCTGTTGGATATACACTTTTGTTTATGCTTCTGACAAAGCCAATACAATGGTTAGTTGATATTATTATACCGTTTGATAGCCCACAATATCCTTTGGCAGACATCAAAGTACTACAATTCAAATACGAATTTTCACAAATGTCTATTATAGAAAATTTGTAATGAGATTGTCTGTTTTGGAAAATAATTAAGATTTGAAATTCAAACAAACATTTCATTTTCATGATGGATATTATCATGGTGATATGAACGAGATTGGACCATTTTAAATAACAATCGAAAGAAACATTATATTCACGTACTTTTGTTTTAAAAGATTGACTTTATTAATAATCCATAGTTTATTATAGATGCATTTTATGATGAAAGTCACGGAATACACGACTTTTTTTATAACGATTATAACCAATTATTAAAATGTGTTCTTTGAAAAGGACATGTCAGTTCAAAAGATAAAAGCGTCTAACATGAAGTCAAATGCTTACATGGAATAATACACATTGGATATTTAATCTTGTTTGGATTAACTATTTATTGTAAGTATATGAATTTATTTTTCTTTCTCCTGTTTTTTCCTTATTTTTTACAACTTCACAAGATCATATATGAAATTTTCGATTTTTTTTATATTTAGTATAGAAACAACAACGCTTAATACAACAAATACAGAAGTGAATATCACAACAAATATTTTTTAATAGAAACAATACAAATAAAAATATATTGATGAATAAACATTAAAAAATAAACCATTTAAGATTTAATATTTTACAATTAATACGACAGATCATACGAATATATAGACAATATTTATTATATTATATAAGAAAACCAAAGATTCTATTATTGACTCATTGACAACGAGAAATCAATCAATATTACCGCCAGTTTTCATTTGAGTTGAATGTGCTATAATACCAGTTAAAGGAATCACATTATTCGATTGCCATAATTTTCGAACAATAGCATTCAATTGAGGAATAGAAAAAGGCAATGCTACACTTAATCCAGCTGTAGATATAGCAACTGGAAAAAGTGCAATACGAATTGTTAGAGAATATTCTTTACCTGCTATAAGGAACATTACTATAAGTGACATTGCCGGTACTCCAAGAATAAGTAACAAACTAACAATAGCAAAAATACGTCGTATAATCAAAAGATCTCGGGCTTGTCGTTGTGTTATTGCTAGTACTTGATTATTTGGTTGTTGTCGAATAAATTTTGTTATACGAATATATATAATTAATATACACATGAATGGTATGATGTAAACAACAAATGCTGCCCAAAGAACAGCTGGAATATTCGTGAATGATACATAACAAAAATAATCATTCTCATAATATACTACACCATTCCAAGGAATAAGAGGACACATGAGAGCACTTGCACATATCAATTCTATAAAAGGTAAAATCATATACAATCGAAAATGTTGAAGCCATCTATATTGTCTATAGATAATTCGAACTAGACGATAGAACGCCTAAAAATATCCAAAGATAAAGCACTTTTCTTACTTACAATTTTCTAATTACCTGATTTACAAACGTCATATACAGCATATAAAGTATAATGAGAACCAAATATCCCGAGAATAAACACCATGATGAATTAAAAGATTGTTCATATAAATCACCTAATAATGCTCGAATATGTATTGATTCTAATGTTGTTGCATATATTGAAAGTATAAAATAAATATTAGCACAAAGATAAATCGTTATTTTGTCTTCTCGTTTTATACGTTTATAATATATATGATATATGATGATAATAAAGATGATCCATGATACCAAACATGCAAATGAACTATTACCAAGTGTAATCGAATTGAGGATAAAAGCGATTTTTTTGTCTTGGTTATTATGCATAAGAAATTTCGTAATATATTCAATTAGACAGTTGTTATATTTATTAAACAGTTAAATAGTAAATCTACTATGTAGAACTAATCTATGTAGGAATAATTATTTCTAAAATTTGTATATACGAAAGTTTTATAAAAAAATTAATTTTGTTTAGAACAATATTAAATACAGAGTACGTATTCGCAATTCAAATGGATCAATATAAGTTACGTATATCAAAATCGGAATTTACAAATCCTGTTTTTCAAATCTATCTATGTTTCGATATTTTTAAAAAAAATTAGATTTTAATTACATTGTTATTTAGGGAAATAGTTTTATATATATCAGTTTTGAAGTATGTACTTACGATAGTTCAAAAATAGTGGCTAAACTACTGTAATTCCTTATAAAAGTAAAAAAATTTCGATAAGATCTCTTTCGTTATAATATATACTGATTATATCAGTACAAATTTTAAAAAATAGGAAGGAGTAATTTTTTAGATAAATTTTGATAGACGCAAACGAGAGGACTATGGTTTTCACTGTTAACCCTTTGAGGACCGGTGGTCCATTTTTGGACCACCTATTTTTCAGTAAAGAAAATGTTTGTTCTACATTAAACTGTTATAATGTTTAAGGTAAATAGGTCGCCCACCTGCCATCTCATGGAGGTGCTTTCCCTCTTTCTTTCTGTCATATAGATCCTTCTCAGATCTCTTCCTTTCTTTCTGCTGCTATATTCTGATGCATAATTTCTTTCTCTTCTCTTGATGTATTATTATGAAGTTTTTATTTGATTGTTTCGAGCCAAACATAACAGATCGATTGAAAAACCATTTTTCGATTGAAAAAAAATTCGGTCCTCAAAGGGTTAAAAAGAGGAAATAAACACGCATCGAATTCCGTATGCTAGAATTGTCTGATCTGGTTTTGATAAAGTTTCCAAATGACCTCTTTGACAATCAACTTAATCGGTAAGTTATTTATAGTAAATTTTGAATTATCAAGTATAAATTTAAATTAAAAACGGAAAATCTTCAAAGTAGGGAACGTTGAGATGAGTAATATGTATTCTAGTTGAGCCTTTAATACTATTTTCTACCAAAATTTATGCAAGAAAACCTTACTTTTGTGTTTTTTCCCTTTTTTTTCAAGATTTTCTTGACAGTCAGAAAATTAAATAAAAATACTTCAGAAATCAATATTAAGAAACAAATCAATAATACGTGATTCAATGCATCATCATCTTCTCGTTTCAATAGCGAAAACCATAGTTCTCTATCTTGTATTTATGAAAAGATATTTAACAAAATACTCACTGGTCCTCATAGAACTATGTCACTCTCACTCTCAAGATGATCTTTACTCTCTTTTCGAAAGAAAAAGTAAATAAGAAATTTTTTTCTTCAAAAAAAGAAAGGTTTTACTTATTTTAAACTAGAGGACCCTTTTTAAGATTGTTGAAATAAGTGTGGCGATCTTTATGTCGATGACGTCTATATGGATAATCTATGTTTAGACGATATTCATTTCGAGAAACTTTCATATCCTTGGTTCTGGTTTCGGCGATGAGATACACGACCTTTTTCTGTTGTTATTGTACAATATAAATCAACTGGACTTCTCTTCTTTGTTTGCTTCTGTTTTTATTACTATAAAATTGATTGGGGAGAATGTATAATCGTGGTGGTTTAAGTAAAGTAAATGCGTAATCACTGCTAATTTTACTTAGAATAATAAAACTAAATTTTTCCCAAATTAATAAAATATATCATTGGTGTTTTTCTACATAAGAAAAGTTTCTCATGAAAAAACTCTAGAAGATTAAAATACTTCTCTATTCATTTCTACATACTGTAAATATACTATACATAAAGGAGTCTCTGTAATTTTAGCAATCGTGAAATTCTGCGATAGTACTTTCGCTATTAGCGAAATTCCACACGAAATTTGACAATAAAATAATTTTTAAAGATTACGATGTTCGCCAATTGGGAAACATACAATTACTGAAAACAAAAATTGACAATGAGATGTTACCCCTTTATAAAGTTCATTTTTATTATTACAATATTTTTGAAGCAGAATGACACCTACTGAATCAGCATGAAATTCTGAATAAAATCAGATATTATCTTTTATCCAGACACAATTTCTTTTTTTAACCTCTTTTTGTCATCCATAGAGCACTCGAAAATTATAGAATTTTTTTAAATTCTAGCAAATGATTCATCATCAGATGCAGATTTCGTTGTTGATCTGAAATATGGCTTCAAAAACAAGAAATCACATGAAAAGCATGCTTAGATAGCGAAAATATTGAGATAAAGTCCGATATTATAGTAGATTATGAGATGTAAAGAAATAAAAATTCACATTAGCTCGATTTTGATACGATTGTATTAGATGATTCTAGCTAACAATACGATTTCATACATGTCTCGTATATTTTAAGCTTCTTAATGATGTTGCTAGATCGCCTGATAATGAGAACTGAAAAAAATTTTCTATAAAGATCCTATTATAAAACGGAAGTTTCTCAATAAAAAGTTCATTTTTTTTCAAATTTTAGCGTGATATTCAGGATAAAAACCAGAATTTACACTTGATGATGTATCGTTTAGTAGAGTTACCTGAATCAACGAATATGATGGTCATATACGACTGTTGACGATCGTGCTTGTTTGACCCGAGTAGAAAAAAAAATTTTTTTTTAATAATTCTAGGGTGCCCATGCTAATTCAGAATATGTCATTCTGTTTGAAAAGTAGTTTGATAAAAAGATGACTTTATCGTTCCTTTTCCTTTCTTTATAAATAACATATTTATAGAATAGAAAAATGAATAGAGAAATATCACTGAACTATATTTTTATGTTGGAAAAAATTAGGTTGTACGATTCTTAATAAGATCAGCAATGATTATAGATTTAACCTATTTACATCAGTACGATTATACATCTATCTCAAGAGGGACAAATGCACTCAATTTTTTTATGCAGCTCTCAGAAAAAAAACTCCTTAAAAGTAAGGATTTTGAGTGCAAATATTCCAAATAGTCTGGTACCATAAAGAAGATCTTGATTTATCTAATCGTGAAAAAGTTTTTATGAACAAACAAACGGAACTCATATAAATATTGTTTTTCTGATGAAGCCATAAACTGCTAAGATTACGTATTTACTCCATACCAAGTAAATACGTAGTGCTTCTGAAAGTCTTTGAAAACATCGAAAATTAAATATAGACTATTACCCTGAAAAAAATTGTAAATGTGCTTACACATCATCGCAGCCTCTGTTTTTAATGCATATTTTGTTCTAAAAGAATGAAAAAAATGTTTGTTCTCACGTTAGAATAATATTCAAATTAATTCATTTTTCTCTGGGCACTTAATATCCTTATATACTATAACAAAAGAATTTAATAAAAAACACCTAAATGTTTATCCTTTAAAGATAGATTATACTTAAGAGAAAGTAATAAAAAATAGTGAATTACAAAGAAAGGTTTTTGAAAATGCTAATGTATTTATTTCTTATAAAGATGATGAAAAACAAAATAACAAAAATTAAGATTTTTTTTAAAAAGTGTACCGAATTTCATAATAAGATGAATTTTTTTCTTACTCAGTTAAAATAACAGAAAAAGAAGTAAAACATAAACCTGATAAATGATATGTCTTCTAATTTAGTATATGACTATTTATCAATCTTTTATGATAGAATTCAAATCTAAATCGTATTTCTCCATTACTTAGAATATGAACGCATTTACTTGAGTAATAAATATTTCAGAATCTTAGCAGGATCATCATTCTTATGAATTCATCATTTCTATTTAGTAGAATATTTCTTCTGAATCTTTCAAACCAAAATGATCATCTATGTAGAGACATTTTCTAAAAATGTCAGATAGGCCTATCAAATTTTCAATAATATTCTACACTTTTTTGCGTATATATCACATGTCTTCACTGGAGATAGTTCAGTTCATCAATGATTTAATGAATTTTAATTGAGCTTATACCATTACAAACCTTTATATTAGATATATTTAATAAAAGAATGGCCAATGAAAAGATCGTATCATTCTTTGATATGAATTTCACAATGAGTATGACTCAGAGGTGCGGAATCTGCCATTAAAATAAAAAATTTCCTCACATGAGGGAAACATTTTTGGGCAGCTTCTGGATCTCTGCTTCCTACAGTCAATGATTTTTCAAAAACTTCCCCCGGACCTACGCGCGCAGATGGACATATTCTGCACATCTGGAAAATATATTGGATCGAAGATAAAACACAAAAGTCATTGAATGAAAAAATAACCATGACTCAAATAACGGTATCTCAATCTTCAAAAGAAAAATTTCAATTTCTCTAACCGAAAAAGCTAATTATTCTTGTTAATAAGGAATGTTCTGATACATTAATGTTGAACTATTTTGTTTCCAAGCGACAACTTTATCTACATGAATAAGCTAGAGAAAACTAAACACATTTGGAAGAAAACATGATGAGAGGGAAAGTATATAAATGACATAAAAAAGACCAAATGTTTGGAAAAGTACCTGAAAACAAAACGAAAGAAAGGGACAAAATATAATTAAGCCACACTGGAAGGGCTCTGAGACAGAAAGAAAATAACGCCTATACCCCATTCTCTAGGTTTTGTTCTTTTAGTTATTTTTTTTATTGGGACTTAGGTGAGGATACATGAACATGTAATCATTCCTTGGACATTTTTAGTATTAGCAAAAAAATGCTTAATATTATTGTTTTATATGGAAAATAATCATGATATTCGAGATCCGTGAGCAAAAATATATCAGAAAAATTATTTTTCATTGTAAAATATTTTCCATCAAAATTTAGCCTGTAGGGGAGTACAGATCAAAATCTAAGAAATAAAATGCTGAGGAGAGTAGAGCGAAATTTTGATGGGAAATATTTCACAATGAAAAATTATTTTTCTGGTATATTTTTGAACGCTAATCTCGAATATCATAGTTACTTTCCATATAAAACAATAATACTAACCATTTTTTTTAATATTTTCTATGGAAATTAATCCATTTCTAAAGTATCGTTTTTTGCTAATACTAGAAATGTCAAAGGAACGATTATATGATCTTATATCCTCACCTAAATCCCAATAAAAAGATAATTAAAAGAACAAAATCTAGGGAGTGAGGTATAGCTCATGGAAAAAACGCCATCTCCTTTAATTATTTCTAGAAGAAAATTAAATTATAAAATTTAAAGCAGAAATTTCATAATCCAACAGAAAATATTCATACTCCCCTGAATCCATTATTAACACATTTTGATCTCATTGTACAGTCTATGTCATTTTCTCTATCGAAGCAATCTAACGACACCGATACGAATCTTATGGATTGGAAGAGTAACCTTGCAAAAAATTAGGTCTATTTTTTCAATATTCCATTTGCTTCAATATTTTTTCGGTAAACTTGTCGAATGTATTTTGTTTTGAACAGTTAAACGATAAAGTAATGGGAAATAAGTATTTATCAATTCGATCTAAAATTACTATTTAAATTAAGTTTTAAAAAACATTCAGAAACCAGAATTTTTCAAAACCTTTTGTACTGCAGTTCTGCTACAAATATTGAAGATTTCATCAACATTAAAGGTCATTTTGATACAATATAGCTGAGATATCATCAAAATATTCACCTGTAAAACCATACACACTCGATCTTCTTCGAAATAGGCCACAGGCCCAAACCATTTTTATGATGAACATAGTTCACTGAGCACTAGAGGATACATCTACTCTGTTTTCTGCTCTATTTCAATATTTTCCGGTTATATCGCTGCAGCCTATAGGTAGATTTATGTTAAAATCTTTATTGGATATAAATATTATTTAATGTTAAACAAAAAATTCTATGAAATTTTTTTTATTAAATACTACTAAATAATAATTATTCTTGTATTGTCTTTGTAAATAATTAAATTAAAATGTTATAACTAATACTAAAATCAATATAAAAAAAAACCGATTTTTTTTTTGCATAATAAAATGTTTTAACCCGATGCAGATTTTTTTTCAGCTCGACCTTTTTGTAAATATTTAAGAACATAATTAACAGTTTTGTCTAACATTTTTTTATTTTGTAAACCATTTGTACATGATGCTGGATTATTACATGTATATGCACTTGTTCGACTAATTTTTTTTTGATCATCTTGATGAATATTAACTAAACGAAATTTTTTTTGATCATTTTTATTAAGATAAATTTTTTCTTGAAATGTAAAATATCGATCATTTTCTGTTTCTTTTGTACATGTTATAGGTTTTGTAAATGTTGATGTTATATTTAATATTTTAATATCTTGTTTTGGATAAAAATTTCCTGTACAACTAAGTATTTGTTTATGTCCACCTTTTGATAAAATTAAAGTTTTTTTTAAATATTTACTTAATAATTTAAAATCAATATTAATTAATGATGGTAAGATTGTTTCAAGTGTTGATAAAGATATTAATTGAAAATTATCAATTGCTAATAAACTAGTTGGATATTTAAAATCTTCAATAATATCTGTTGTTAATGTAATTAATGCTTTATTTATATTTGTATCAGTTAATGATGATGATATAGCACGTAAACGAAGTTTTTCTTCTGTATGATTTGTATATATTTGTAATTGAATTCGTGTTTTTGATAATGTAGAATTTATTAATGTATTACATAAATCAAGTTTTTTAGTTTTTTTATATGTTTTATAATCAATTTCATATTGACAATCTTCTAAATCTTCATGTTCATCATCATAATAATCTTCTTCATCATTATTTGATTTTGTATAAATAAATAAACAAAATAATATTGTACTAAGAAAAATAATATGTAATTTCATAGATAACATTCTATATAGAAAGAAATTTTTTTATGAAGAAAATCTTTTTCTTTTTATATCAAGATTAACTATACTTATCATTGATCTATCATCTCAAATATTAATTATCTTATTAAGATTAGATATATTTATTGACAAAGACATCGATGACATGTTGTACTTGACAAAGGATATATTATAACAAATAGAAAAAGAAAAAGAAGTTTCACGTAAGATAAAATTAAAGTAGGAGTGAAAGTACTAATAAGATTTATGTTATAATATTAAATCGTATTATCTTCGATATAAATTCTAGGTTATTACTGTCTGCACATATTAGAATGTATACGAAGTATTAATGATAAAAGAAAAAAGAAATATATAAGCAAATTTAAAATAATCTTCAAGTTTATATTCTTTCAAAGGTTGTAAATGAATCTCACATTGAATTTCAATGAAAATAATTTGCTAGTTTATTTAATAAAAAAAATCGAAAATTTAATTTTGAAAAGTAACAATTCTTCCAAATGTTTTATCTGTACCCCAAATTCCTTTTCTTAAACAAGCTAATTGTACAATTTGACTATGATCAATAAATAAATTTGCATGTGCTCCACTATTTTGAATATGATAAGCAAATACTTGTGGATCAGCTGCTTCAAACCTATAATAAATAATAATAATTTCTAAAAAACAAACAAAAAAAAATTTTTTTTTACATTATTTTATCTTGAGGTAAATTTGATGTAATTGATGATATAACATCTGTTCTCCATGATTTAACATTTTCTGTAATACCTTCAGATTCAATCATAATCATCTATTAAAAATAATTTTAATTTATATTTATTATTTTAAAATAAAAACAAACATAAGATCCAGCATCAAGAAAGTTTTTTGCACGTTCAATTAACCATTTTGGATCACGTGTTCCAGCATTTTCAAGTTCTTCAATAGATGCATCACCACCTGCACCCCATTGAATACCAACTTCTGCTTTAGCTTTTAAATTATATGAATTAACTAATTTAATAAGTTCTGTCCAATCATCAGCTGGAAGACTAAGAAAACCTGAACTTATTTCTAAAACATCAAAACTATATAAAAACAAAAATATTCAAATTTTAATTTGCTAATATTTTAAAAATATTTACCCTAAATCTTTACATGTTTTTAAATATTGTTTAATAATTTGTTTATTTCCAGCTGATGTTGCTAATACTCTTTCAATATAACCACCTGTACTAACATAACATGAATGTTTATGTGCAATATCAATTAAACCACGTAAACGTTTTTCAGGCATTAATGAAAATGAACCACCAGCAAATCTTTAGAAAAAAAGTTTTTTTTGTGTAAATATAAATCAAAAAAATATATTTTTTTTACTTGATTCCATCAACATAATCTCCCCAATCAGAAAGTAATTCATCAAGATAAGTTTGTGTTACTGGTGCATAATACGGTCCACGAATTTCTGTTATACCTTTTTTTCTATTTGGTTTTGATGGTAAATTATTTGTTGGTAAAAATGGAAAAGCTGTTGAATTTTCATGTGAATTAGTCAATGATCGAATAGAAAACAATAGTGGAATATGACATTTTATATAATATCTTGAAATAAACATTATTATACATTCAGGATTTAATAAAAACTAATTTAAATTTTTTTTGCTTCATATAAATCAATCGAATTATAATATATATTATCTTGATTAGTTATCATTTGTTAAAACTTATAGCTATTACAAAAATATGTAAACAGATGTCGCATTATATATTAGAACTATTGAACTGATATCTAAGATTTATATCTCTAAATATAAGATGTTAATTTTTTCCCGTTCAAAATAGTGTGGATAAAAAACATGAAACATTTATATACATTATGACTGATATCATCTATTTATTAGGATATTAATTAAAATAAAGAAATTTTTTTTTTGAGTTTCATAAATATAGCGAGTGGATCATAAAGAATTGTCCTCTTAATATTTCTCCTCTATTATTCCTATGAGTAAAGCATTCTTTTTTGTTAAAAGATAGCGTTTGAAATTCTCTACAAAATCATATATGATTACATCTAAAAATTGTTTTATATATATTCCGAAAAAGATCTTCTTTCATTTGATACGTTGCAAATAATTATCGACATAGTAAAGAAACAACAACACATTACGCTATAGACATCTAGCAACAAAGTATTAAAAAACCAAAACAAAGAAAAAAAAGAACTGTTAAAGGTCAATATCTCCCAAAACTGTGGATCTTAGATGATGGAGTGCAATGATACTTCCATTGAAAGGTCATAACGAACAGTTATTGGTTATATGCACTATTGCCTACTTATCTCTACATTCACATGCGAAGCTTTCTTTTATTCTCTATTTGTGTAGTATATCAGCAAATCGGTCATGAGATATTGTGATTCGGTTAAGTTTCATCCAGAGATTACGAAGTAGCGAGAAATTGAATGATGGTAAGATCTTTGTTTGTTAACTGAGTTTTCGACCATTCCGGCCGCCATTTTTCTTCGACTGGTACATTGAAATCAGCATTTTTCGCCGTTAACCGAAGCGATTTACAATATTTTGGATGTATGCGAGGTAGGTATTCGAGGTCTTCGTAGATCGAAAAGTATGAATTATTCATAATTTTGATATACTCTCTCGTTATATGTGGAGATGCGATGTTTGATAAAACAGGTAGTTATGGTGTTGGAGTTGATTTTATTGGGCCTCTTATAATCCTCATTACTAAGTTTAGTTGAGTATCAAGTTTCTTGACGTGAGTGGTACGGCTTCACACTGGAACGCAGTATTCAGTCGCGAAGTGGACCAGTGAAAATGTGACTGTGCGCTTCCCAGTTCTTTCCTAATGAGTTTCTGCGCAATACTGCCTAGCGATTTAATTTTAACACTTATATTGTATGTCTTTACTTTTCATCTTTTTTCAGATATACATATATATAAAACAATAAATGATGATAATGAAATCGATTTGATTTCCCGAAATAATTCTGTAACATCGGTTATATGCAAATCAATTATTTGAAATATGTAATCCTAAAAAGATTTTTTTGATAAAATGTGATTAAAAATTTTTGAAATTGAAAAAGACATTTCAAAATAATAGTAGAATTTCATCAAGTTTTATAGAATAAAAAAAAAACATTTAATTTCAAAGAAGAATCTTTTTTCAATCGAAAAAAAATCAAATTAGTACAATATTATTATTAATCATCGATAGTCTATATCGTGTTGAAGATTACTGTACTTAGATTCGAATAGTATTATTAATACTTTTATGAATGATTTTATTGTGAACTTAATAATTACTCGACTGTGTCTATTCGATAACTAGAACAGTGCGCATCTCAAGTTAGTTTTTATTAATTAAACAAAATAAATAGTTTATTGATAGTTCCAAAAAACCATTTCTACGAGAAAGAGCTGAGCGAGATCTCGGATGAGTTGTTTGAAATTCCAAGACTGAATATATAAAATTTAATTTTTTTAAATAAACAATTAATATTTTATGGTAGTCCCTTTTTGTCCTTGTTTTTTTGTTATAAACATCAGTGAAAGAAGTCCATTTCGAACTCCAGTTTCTTTGAAAAAGATCGGATGTTCGAAAGAGCAAGGACAAATCGAATATTTTTATTTGACTTTAATATTTGTATTTTATTAAAATACATTTATTTAAATTTATTTTTGAAAAATAATCATATAAAATAGAGGAGTTCGTTGACATATTATATATATATATATAAAAAGAAAAAGATTTTGTCAATTAAACAAATTCAATAGTATCATCATCATCACCTGGAGGATTTTTAAATGCAACATATTTTTCTTTACTTTCTCTAAAAATAAATAAAATAGATAAATAAAAATTATTTTAAAAAAATTTTACAAAGATAATTTTTTTCGTATTTTAATTGCAATTAATCCAGTTAACCATCTAGCTGCAATATATCCAATAAATCCAAAAAATATTGAACAAATCATTGGTGCCATTGAACTAACAAAAAATGTTGAACCAATCATTATTCCAGCTATTGACATTCCAAATGCAGATAAACTTCCAAAACCTGCTTGAACCATTTGTTGAATATAATCATCTGGGCTTATTGCGTATTTTCTTGCTAAATTCTTTGAACGATCTTCTTCATAATAATAATAAATAAATAAACGAATAGATAATATTAATCCTTCTAAAGTAAAAGCTGTTACAGCAGCTAAAGCATTTCCTAAAAAATATTTAAAATAAAGGAATGTTTAATTTTAGAGAAGGTTTATCTTGAGCTAGAAACTTCAGAGTAAAAATTTCAGCTTGAAATATTGGATATGAGAAAACTCGGGTTGATTCTATAATATAACCAAGCTCTAGGACTACAACTTAATAGAGTCCGATATTTGAATTGTTATGTAGTTCATTTTTTAAAAAGCTCATCCAATCAGGTATGGAAAAAGTAGAATGTGCGTTGCGAAACAGTTGATTTTCACTACACACTAAAGGTAAAATCGAGAAATTCGATCCTGTTAAGTTGTAGCATTGGCTCTTGACTACATTATAAAACCAACTCGAGCTCTCTAACGTTTGAAATGGCGGAGAAATTAGGGACGCACGGAAACGTGAAAAGGAAAATTTCTATTTTGAGAAAAATTACAAACTACATTTTACAAGTGTAATTTAAACTTTTCTTATGTAGAAATAATGCTATTAATAAATGTTGATCCATCCCAAAAATGATCATATTCAGAACATAAAGTTTATTGTATTAATGTGATCAAAGACTTCATATGAATAATTAAATAAAAATTCAAAACATCATCCACATTCCGTATATTTAATGATGATGAATCAACTCGCTTGTTCTTCACTTAGTGTGATCAAATTTATTTCATAATAGATCTTCTAATTTTCTTTACTCATTTGGTAAAAAATTCGTATTACCTATTTCTTTCGTTTAACTTTTATTCTAATTTTAGATCACAAGTAGTGCTTGTCCAAAGACTTGCTCAGCTCTTTCTCGTAGAAATCGTGTTTCTAAACTCCCGTCAAGCTATTCATTCATAAAATTTAAAAAACCGAAGTCAGTTTCAAGTTCCTGGACATTAACTGTCTTTGACCAAACCTCATAAGAACAAATATTTTTTGTTAAAAATTTGTCGCTTATTTAAAAAATTGAGCTTCAAAAAATTTTTAAAAAACTGACTTCAGATTTTATTTCCTCATCCTCGATTACTCTTCGAACAACTCTTATAAAAATAATCCTTTTTATACCTTTACATAATTATCGGACCAATCAGTGAGGTGCGGACATACAAGCAAGCAAACAATTTATTGTTGTTAGACTCTTCTCTACGAGAAAGAGAAAAACGAATACGATGTAAATATGAAGAACGAAAGCAGAACAAAAATCAGCATATTTATCGCTACGTGACAGGATCAATTTCACGGTAACATTCTTTATAGCAGAAGAAATACATTCTATCATAATAATTCGAAAGATTTCAAAAATGACATTTTTTGGAAAAATATCTAGTTCTATCGCATATGCAATAAATGAGAAAATTGATCGAAATTGACTTTTTTTGGATAGAGGATAGGCCTTAATAAGAATATTTGATAATATTACCTTTAACAATCATTTCAATAGGTATTCCAGCAATAATTTGTCTAGCAAATTCTAAAAGAATAAAAAAAACAAAAGTATTATTAATAAAAATAAAATATTATTTTACGATGAAAAATTTCAAAAGTAAATTTAACAGCATTAAACATTCCATTAATAAAAAAACATTTAACAACATTTCCAGCCATAAGAACTTGTTCTCCTAAAACATATTCAACATTTGTTGAACAAATAAATGCAAATTGTTCACAATTTTTTATAACAAGACTATAAGTTTTCCATATATCTCTTTGATGTTTATCATTATAAATTCTAATTGCATTTTCAACAACAATATCTTCAGCTAATCTATCAGTTAAATAACATGTACCACTTCTATTTAAATAATAATCCATTGGATCAGATTTATATCTTGCACAACCAATATCATGTGCATAATTAAATGGTAGTTCCGTACGAAATTGTTTTAATGTAACTATATCTAATCCATGAATATTTTGTTCAACTATCATAAATGATTCAAGTTTTTTTGGAATTAATTCAGGAGATATATTATTAATTATATCTTCTTCTGTAACAACAATTCCATGATGTTGATACATTCGAATTTTACGCCATACATATAAATGATCACCACGACGTGGAATATAATCTGTCATTATATGAAAGTTTTATTTTTTTATTGCTAAACTTAAGATGTTGTTATGCCATATAAAAATGAATAATATAACTGTCACTAATTTCTTGTTTTTTTCTTTTGCGTTCTATATATTGCAATTTTATGAAGGTCGATTGGCTGTTTCTAGACGAGTGAAAGAAGAAAAAATATTTTTCTTTTTTGGCTGTTTACTTGATGCATGCATCATGAATGTAAAAGAACAGAACAAAAATATAATCTATTCTTTTATCCTTGATGTTATTTCCCAATCGTATTATATATATAACCCGAAGTTCTATTACTCAACAAAGTTATATTAATATAAAATACATAGTTGCCGGCACAAATCTTGTCAATAGATTTTTATATTAATTTCATTTTATTCGTTATTTAAAATGCAAAATGATTGTAACATAAAGTATTTTAGAAATATCTCAACATAAAAAATCCTATAACGCCGAATTTTTTTGTAAAAGATGCGTCATGAAATTCCCTACTAGAACAGTATTGAGTTCCTATAAAAACTTTCTTGTAAGGTTGAAATTGAGACACTATGAAATGATAAAATATCCCAACGTATTTAATAGATAGCGAGTCGTTTACTCAATTTTTTTATGATATTTGATCACTATTCAATTGATCTTATAATAATAAAATTTTGTTAAGAATTGCTTTTTGTTGAAAATCATCTAGTAGCAATAGATGTAGTAGTTTTTCATTCTACTTTATTATTATTTAATACGTTGTATTAGAAAAACAAGATATACCAGAAGATGCGGCTTGAAAAGTTCTATAATTTGTAAAAGATAACTTATTCTATGGTTACACATTTTTTTTTCAAAACGAGTAAAACTCTGAGTGACTAAATTCCTACGTTACAGAAACGAGATTGATTTTTAGTAAAAGATGCACTCGGTTTTCACCTATCTCATTTTTTTTATTACCTATATGTTTTATTTAAATAAACAAAATACATTACAAAGTGCAGCGTGAAAAACTCTATAATCTACAAACAATAATGATAATAAATGTGAAAACCTCGGATTTAAATCCGAGGGCTATGTGTACTTCAAAAACTAAAAAGAATTGACGAAAAATTGATTTTGATTGAACTGTCGAAAAACTAGCTATCGAGAGTCTATGCTCAGCATTTTGACTTTATCTCGTGAACGCCTTGACCATTTGAGCTCTGGGACATCTCAATTAAACAGAGAACAGTTTAGTCTACAAATGCATCCTACTCGAGTGAGTAAGTTGTCAGATAAAAGAAGTGCTAGAAGTCAGAAATTGAGGAAATACGAAGAAATATTACACTCCGAGAGGTGGGATTCTGAATTTTTCTCACCTAGTGCACGATATTCTAGGCTTATTTTCTACAAGGCAAGGATCCAAGGGGGAAACTACTGACTTAAGTGACTTTTAAATCATAAAAGTCAAGTAAGTCAATGAAGTCACTTTAAGTCGGTTAGGTCAAGAAAAGTCAAGAAAGTCACGAAAATCATCTGTAAAGAATCATTAATAAAGAATAAAGAAATGTGATTTTTTTCAATCTCGATGACACATTCTCCAACTTTTGTCTACTTTTTTTTCGATGACATACGCATATAAAACGGATGGAACGAAAAGATACATATATGTCATAGGCGAAATTGTCATATCATTTTGAAAGCTTCAGAACTAACAAAAACTACAACAACACAAACATGAATGGAGTTAAGGATGATGGTGAGAATGAAGGTGAAGATCTGAGTGATAGAATAGAAGTAATAACAGCGTATGTAAAGGATTCTCAGTGAGGATTAGTTTTTCAGTTAGATTATGATGTTATGCAGTTATTCAGTCTGATTTTATCCTCAACTTCATCACACTTATTGAGATCCTTCATTTTCACTCAGATTTCGTTTCTCGGCATCACCATCATTCATGATGACGAGAGAGAGAGACGAGTTCAAAAACTAAAGACTTGTCAAAATCAAAATATAAAAACTTACAGGAATCAGATTGAAATCACGAATAGGAAAGCAAAGTTTTTTGTTACATTCTCCCTGATTTTTAGCAAACTAACAATGGAGGTGTTTGTACTGTCCACGAGAAAAATGGCGCATTTTCGGATCAAATGAAAGCTCTCACCGCCAAACTAACAAGTTTAGAATATTAGCTGCTGATGGCTTGCCTTGAGAGAAATATTTGAATTTTAAGTTTTGATATAAAATGAATCAAGAAAGGTTTTCTCTACTATTATAAGAATAAAGTATAGTGTTGTTCGGGTTGATTATAGAGTTTGTTGGATCTCTCTTTCATATGGCCCGAACAACATCATTTTCTTGATAAAATTGATCATATAAAACAATTGCTAGTTCATTAATTCCAAGATCCTAATAGTGAAGTTTCAAGATTGTGATGTTTTCTGAGACATGCATTGAATTATGGAAAATCTAATTATATGATTGAATAGAGCTCATCGAGTTGTACTTGAGATAAAAATAAAAATATTGGAAGAAGTTTCTGAACGAATCCTACTTGTAAATAGTCGATTTTGGATTCAATTCCACTTACATTTTTAACGGATTATGAGAACGATGAGAACAGAGATTGAAATTATGATTGTCTTCCATCGAGGAGCCACCAACAAAGCAAGGTAGGGCAGTTGCCACAGCAAAAATATTTGGAATAACCAATAATTTGACAAAAGTTAATACCTAAAACGATTTTTTCCAGCAATTGTCCCACCAAAAATTATTCTTCCCAACACCAAATATTTTACCGCTGCCCCGACGATGTTGTCTTCACTGTTTATAAGGCTGAAGGGTATCAAAATTGAAGGTAACATTCGAGTATAGCACGATATATTAGTTTTTAGATAGATGACTTTGATGACTTTTAAAGTCATGAAAGTCATTTTTCAATCAATTAAGTCAGTAAAGTCATTGAAGTCAAAAAAGTCAAAAGTCAGTCGTTTCCCCCTTGCAAGGATCTCATCAAAACACATCTTTTCTTACTAGATCATAAAGAATAAAAAGCCTGAGGAGCCAAGTTGGCACGGACGACACTGTAGGCAATCCTATCGAGTGATCATTGACTCTACTCCCAGAGTGATATAATATCTTTAGAAATTACAGAAATCGAGTTCAGATTCATGCTCAGCTTAGAGAACTGGGTAGGTAGAATTATTCCAGAATCGAATTAGGCTTATATCTAACGAGATTAGCTTCATAGGTAACCTTATGGATCTATGATAGATGCATGATAGACAGAGGCATCAGTATTTTCACAATAACCCACCAATATTAATAGCTATCGAGTTCGAATTTTTCCATTTGATAACTCTTTTTAGTAGCAACAAAGCCATCCATCTAGAACAGCTCAAAACCGTTAGTCACCCGAGGCATATTTAGGTACACTGGCCTCAAGATACAGATTTTGTGCATTTTGGGAGCCTGTTTAAGCAACTTTCACTTAAAAAACTCCCTGTATTCCCCCATCAGGGATGATCTGGTCAATAATGACAATGTTTTCGATAACTCAGCCATTTGTTGGCAGACTCTTTTCATCTTCTTCTGTCGACTAAGATATTAATGAGATAATTCTGTGTACAAAATTTCCGCACAATTGGATGTACTTGTGTAGAGTTATCGTGTAAACGACCGGCTGGCCGGACACACTAACCGATTCTAATGTGTACTCACTTTTTGAGTGCACAAAAAGGTGAAATGAGGAAAGATCGAATTCATCATTTACCAATAAACTCAATCTTGTTTTTGCAACTTCAAAATTGATCGATCAGAGTTTTTCTCGTTTTGAAAACAAAATGTGCAACTAATAGAATAAGAAATCTTTTGTACATTGTATAACTTTTCTTGCTGCACCTCACGGCATCTTTTGTTTTTTTAGTATAACATATTAAAGATTGTTTCTATGAATAATGGATTTTTTCTATCAGAAAATGTGCAATACCATATTACAGATTATATGTATATATCTCTTTATTCTTCCTTTCCATTTCTCCTTGATATGTATAAGCCTATGTGGGATCAAGAATTTCTTCATGAGGTGGAATAATTTCCCCCATCGAGTGGTTTAATTGTCCACTGCTGTATAATCTTAATGATTTTATCGTCGGCTAGAAATTGGCTTAATGTAGTTCATTATTCCTACAACTATTTGGATTAGTATGAATAATAACATATCCATTGATAAACGCCAAAAATCGAAGTAGAAAAAAATCTATCGTGAAAAGTAAAAGAATTATTTTGTTTAATCAATTTAGTCCTGATTATTGTTCACCTGAAAAAAATGAAGCTTAATGAATGTTGAATAGAATATTTCTCAAATATAAAATAACTGATTTATATTCATTCGAAAATTTCTGTGCATTAATTTAAATAATTTGATTTTTAGAATAATGATAAGAATAAATGATGGTCATCGAACGTCCTCAAGCAATTTATAAGTATATGTATAAATTATTATCATATATATATAAATATTTCTATTATCTGGACTACTTCATTTTTATTGTTAAAAGAAAATTATTTTTTTATTTTAATATATAAAATATAAATAAAAACTAAATAAGATGTTGATCAGATTGAATAGCTAATTTTCTTTTAACCTTTTTGTTTAATCGATGTTTAATAGATGGTAAAGAACTTATTCTAAAAGTAATTCCATTAATTTCTAAATCAGGTATAAAATAATTAAAAAGTTTAATAACTGGTATAATTAATGGATCTGGTGGTCTATATGAACCTGAACTATTATTTAATAGTAAACAATTATAATTATCATCATCAGACCATATTTCACCTGCAAATCTAACATATTCAGCTCTATTAGATAGAGTTATATGTTTACAAAGCATATAATATGATACATGACGAACAGTTGGAACTTGAATAAATAAAATTGAATCATCCGTAATAACAAAATTATAACGTATTGTTGAATCATTTGTCTTTAATAATTCTTTTAAAAATGTATTAAGTGATATTGAATTAGATAATTGTTTAATATTATTATTTTTTAATTGAAAACGAGTGCTAATAACACCTAATTTTGAATAAAATAAATAACGTTTAATTAAAGTTTTACAATTTATTGAAGTAAAACGATAAAGTTTATCTGGAAGATAATTATCAATTATTATTGATGGAATATTGAATTCATATATTGGATATTCATCAAATATATTTTCAGTTAATTTACCAAGTCGAGAAAGTGATAATGTATGTCCGATTATTTCCATAGTATTTTATCAAATATTAGTTTCATTTAGTATTTTACATCATTATTTATATAATTGCTTATTAGACCATAACACATTTGTCAATAAAAGAAAAACAACCACCTGTAGCTACTTCCGTTTCGCTTCATTAAATACAATCATATATGCCTTGAGTAACATTGTCATTTTAGTGGCTCGTCTAATCAGAGGAAGTGGTAATATTATTTTACATTATCATGGTTATAAAACAATCAATTCTATTAAAAACGATTATTCATATTTCACTATTTTATTTTACTTTATCAACATTGAATATATGGATTATTCAATAGTAGTTTTTAATTAGCAGTAATTTTTCGTGTGAAAATGCCCATTGGTTAAAATACTATCACTCTATAAAGATATCAAAACATAATTATCTTTTTATATTTTCCTTGAAATGTAAGCAAATCGAAAACAAACATTCCATTATTACTTGTGAAAGTATAAAATAATATGTTTTATTTTGAATAGATTTTTAAGAGTAATTCATTATGTGTGAAATGAATTTTAATAGTTATGGTCCTTATTAGTTTTGTTTTTCTTATAGAGACAAGAATTTTATTTTCATTATTTTCTTTGTTTGAGATCTATAGAAAAGAATGATAAGATTTTTGTTTTATATAACTATTCATTATATGGAAGAAATGTGTACGTAAATAGAGCCAAACGTAAACAGAAGAGATATGTAAAATAATTTCCTATGAATATTTAACTTCGCCTATTGATAATTATTTATATTATAATAGACAAACTTTTTCAGCTCGGGAACTTTCATATATCAAAGTTAGTTCTATGAGGATAGTGATTTTGCTCCTATGACTCTAAGTCGAAGATATTATATAAAGGACCACAAAGAACACTAGATTATTCATTTACAATCAAATACACAATCTTTAATACTGTAATCGAAGAAATAAAATATTCTATCACATATATGATCATCTGGTATTTTCCTTCTTTTCTTTCGTTCTCCTATTAACTCATATACGTTCGGATTTTTTTCTTTTCAATGAATCACATATACTTGGATTTTTCTTTTCTTACACACAACAATTAGGTAAAGCAAATGGTATTCTATTTAGTCATCATTCCTATAATTAATTTTTCAAAGCACCAGGTTCCCCAACATTACTTGTGGAAGATGTTTCCAATGAAGCACCGAAATCACTGCGAGAAATCGATAGACTTCAAAGTATCACTGGTGATCCAGGAATATTGGAATATGATTGTAGAGGTGGTTGTAAAACAAACAGGTGTAAATATAAATAAGCAAAAGTCTTGTGCAACTCATGCTGTCATCACTCAGGAACATGTAATAATAAATAATAAACAATTAGAATATAGTTGAATCTGTCTCTTCAATGTTTGAGATAATTTCGACGATTCATTTTATCGAAGCGGTAAGTTCGATACTCTTCTTTGTCGAAGCGGTAACTTCGATAAAAGTGCTAACTGCGATACGACAAGGAAGTACAGGGAAGTACAGTGAGAGTATACCTTCCAGAAGTCCTGCTTTTCTCTTTTTTAACTTCAACCATTCACAGGAGCCTTTAGTAACATATATTGAAATAATCTTACTAAGATTAATTCGAAATCTTATTGTTTTCTTTAAATAGTCTGTTCTTTTGTAATAAAATTGTTGATATAACTTGCTGATAATAGTACCTTATGAAGTAGAAACTTTCGTGAATCCATATTATTTGAAATAAATCCTTTACCATTGAATTATTACGTTGCTATAGAAATAGAGTTCGACAACATTTTTTAGATGGATGATGTACACATAAAAAATACCGATGAACATTTAAAGTTTCGCCTATTATCTCTATTACTTTATTAGGAATATATTCTGTCGAGCAATTTTAAGAATTCAAAATATTTTGTATTAAAATAAAATTTAATAAATTTATTTTACAAATCTTACAAAAAAAATGTATAATTAAATCTATCAAAAGAATGCAGCAAAGAAAAGAAAAGAAAGTGTTAGGTGAGATATATTTCATTCTATCAATCATTACAATAATGGACCTTAGTTATCAAAAAGCGAAGCGAGATATTTCTCTGTGGGTTTTGTAGTAGTAGTAATAGTTGAAAATGTTGTTGAAGCATTTGTTGTTATTGTTGTCGTTGAATCAAATGATTTACATTATTTTATTTGAATATCATCAAATGCAATAGATACTTCTATTGATTCAAATTAAACAACACTGAAATAAAATTTTTCTAAACAAGGCTAATCATATGCAGGTACTGCGACAACCCATATGAAAAAAAGGATTCAAAAAATCGATTGACAATGACACGATTTTAATCCGATTTTTTAGCCTTAAATATAGACTTCATTTAATTTTAATCAATTTTTCGAATCGTTTTTTTTACATGGATAATACAGTAAAGTTATGTTTATATGAAAACATAAAGTCTTCATGCTAACTCGTATGAAAAATATTTCATTGATCATTTATTAGATTTTTGATTGAGTCGAAGTTTTTTGTCTTAAAATATTGCATTGATGATTTTTGACAAACTTTATAAAATTTACTTCAAGCGAAAAAAAACATATGTTTCATGATGGTGCTGTCCATATTTTGGTTCTCGTAAACAAAAGAAAAAAAACCATACGTAAATTTAGTTTTAACTGTTACAAAAAAATGAATTTGGAATGTTTTGAGTGAATATGAAATTAATTTTCAAAACAGAAACATTCATGTGAAAATAAAAATAAACAAATAAGATATATTTCAAGGGATTATTTATTATTGAAGATGAGACGTGGATCGACAAGGAAAAATCTGATCAACATAACATGAAGATATGATCGTGGTGATTAAATTTTAGTAAGGAAGAAGTTTATAATGTCTTAGAAAATGATATTTTTTCTAATTAAGTTTATTTGCATATATGGAATAACTAAAATATTAAAGGCGTCATTTTGTCCCATTTTTTAAATGTTATTATTTGTTTTGAGTAAGGAAATATTGATTTATAAATCTTGACAAATATTGATTTATTGTGAAAATGATTATTCGATTATATTTGCTTTAAAAGGTAATTATATTTTTCTTTATAATAACAGTTGAAGACTTTCAAAAATTTGTAATATATTCAAGTTAATTATTGGTTCATGTTAGACTTTAAAAAAATGTTTAATTTTTCATTATTAATTTTAATATTATTATTTATCAATAGTGCTATTGCATACAGATGTGATTGTTACTGTCCTCATTTTGCTGGTATAATGAGTTACTATTCATGTACAACAGTAGACTGTACTCATGCATGTGCCTTCTCTCCTATTGATGCTTGTAGATTATCACTATCAGTTGTAGGGTAAGATTAATTATATTATTTTGATATTTCTATGTGTTTTAATATAGTTATTGTGGAACAAATTCGATTATGACTTCTTCTAAAATAATGATTTTCATCTTGATTTCAATAATTATTCTCATCCATCAATACTTTTATGATGATGAACTTTCTTGAATTATTTATATTGATATTTAAATATCATGAATTAATAAAACGATTTAATTGATATTTGTTATTTGAATATATTTTATAAGTTTCATTTAAAAACAAAGACTTAAACAGAATTTATTAAAATTTATTAACAATAAAACATTGTTTTTATAGTAGTTTCATTCATAATTTGTATATAATTTTTTGAACAATGTCAAATATTTGTACTGATAAGATGCTATTGAAATACATTTGTTCTTTGTACGTTAGATATCGTCCTGTTAACGTTTCTGATCAAATTTTGATTCTGAATTGTAAAATTTAAAAATGGGAGAGAAAGAGCTAAGTTTGTTATGTAATCAATATGATTAAAAGAGGAATCTTCTGTTACAATTAAACTTGAAAAATATCTGCTCTGTAGCAATTTTGGATAGATTATTCTTTATAAAATTGCATCTTACTGTGAATCTGAATTTACAATCTTTATTGTTACAAAAAAGATAAAATATGGTAGACAAATAATAAAGAAAAGAAGTAATAAAAGAGAAACAAAATTAGTTTCAGTGTATTTATATTTTGTTAAGCTTTTAGGTTTTGGTACTATGATGATAATTGTACTATATACTTGTATTTTAGCAAGTTTCAAAGAGTAATCAGATTGGACTTTCACAAAATATTAGTTTTATCGTCAGAAATGGCATTATTGTCGTTTCGATTATCATTTCATGCAGAAAAAAAAATAGTTAGTAGTAAGACTGAAATTATTTTTCGCATCATTCGTACATACGAATACTTTTTTTAATCCATTGAATGAGAGTTTGATACATTTCATTATATCAGCCATCCCTCACACCCTTAATTATCCTTATCCTTTATATAAGAATTTATTACTTTCTTGCTTTGTATTCGTTTGTATGTTTTTGGCCTTACTTTTATCTTAGATTAGACTCTTTTATAATTCATTTACGTTACCAAATGAGAGACATTCAATAATTATTCTACTGTTGAATACAATTTTCAATAGTTACTTTCAAAGACAATTTTGATAAATACAAGTAAACAAGAAGAGAAATCTAAAACATCTATTCAGAACCTAGTTCTACTCGATTACAATGAGAAAATGATCATGGTTATCGCGGTTAAATGGTTATACAATCTTTCAGTAGGTTCACGATCATTTCTCTTGTATTATATTATACGATATTCATCAAATGATGCTCAGTTTTATATTATTTTCAAATGAATTTTATCTTGAGGGAAGATTTTGTTAAGAAGGAAATTAAACATTATAAACTATTGTCCGAGGAAAATATAGGTCGACTATGGAATTTCTGTGACTGACATATGGGATGAAGATTATGTGACATTACCTGTAAGTCTGTCTGTCTTTGCGTGAAATTTCACATCCTGCTTACAATGAAAGTTTTGTTAAGATGGAAAGCATTGTCACCATACGAGATTTAAACATTAACCAATCGTATGTTTTTCTTTGATATTCATTTTATGAATCTGTGCCAAGAAAAGGCAATATCAATGATTTTCTCTCATTGGATTTTGATGAGAAACATCAATTTCTAGCACGAAAATTTTATCAAAAGCATCAATTTATTATCGATGTATTCAGCAATCTAAATAATAACTCACCAGAAAATAATTCAATTTCATTTCTTTTTTGTGGGTTTTTTCTTTTATTTCAAATTTTTATAGTAAAAAACTGAACATCATACTATATGCAAATAGGTCCTGTATATTGATTTGTATTTTTCAAGATAGTTATTTTTATCGATACACATCTGCCCAATTAAAGAAAAATATAGATAACATGGAATTATAGCATCTAAGAAAGATGATCTCAGGGGAAAAGATTGACTGTTTTTTACAAAATATATAAATGAATTCTAAAAATTTCAAAGTCTAATAAACAGAAGGATTTATGTTAAACAATTTTTATTCTTTAAATTTATGTAAAAGTTAAACAAATATTATCTATTGCAAATTGTGTATCATTTTTAATTACATGTATATTTTTTGTACCACCTGATGTTGAAAATATAATTGTATCTAAATTTGTATATTCATTAAATGTTATATAGGATGCAGTAAATACTTGAAGAGTAAAAGTATTATTTGCAATAGTTTTATTAGTATTATATCCAACTATTGTTAACTGTAAATCATCATACCATGCTGAAGTAGCTACAGCAGAATATAAAGTAAAAAGATTATTGTTAATACTTGCCATTATTATTGGATTACCATTACCATTATACATTCCGTTTCGACCACTGATTGCACCTGTATAATATCCACTTGTATTTGTATCTTTTTCATAAGAAAATGCATTTGACCATTTCATATTGTTATAACCGTTAGGAATTTTTTTCTTATGTGTTAGATCATCAAATGTTATAGCAGTATTACCATTTGTACAGACTAAATATCATACAAAATAACATTATTGAAATGTTGTTTTCTCAAATATTGTTGAATAATCATTATACCGAAAATTAAAGTTCTATATCTATTATTAATGTATAATACTTATTTTTGAAAATTGTGGAAACAAAAATTAATCATACTCTCAAAATGCATCAATAGTATTCGACGAAGAGCAAGTATAACATAGATAAGTTCTAGAAAAAACGATCAGTTTTTAAAATCACTTCATAAAACAGATTTATTTTCATATAAAGAGTTTAAAAAGTTATCTTGAAGTGTACAGTTTATCCTAATTTCATTGATAAGATGTACTTGTTAAGAATCATTGATTTCTTAAACTCGACATGAAATTTATCTGTGTAAAATTTGTTTTAATATTCTGAACAGAGCATTCATTCAAACATCGTTATTTCTATGGTATTCTTATACTTTTATAGAGTGGATTTTTCAATGTTTCATTAGGATTAAAGTCTATCCAAGAATTTATACTGTTAAGCCTCTTATATAACAATGATTCAATTTTAACTTGACATAAACATACGTACTGCATGAGTTTTTAGCCAAAATAAATTTTTGAACTCTATGATTACTGGAATCTGTCACCAATATGTTTCCATTTGAGTCGAAAGCCATTGTCTGTGGATAATGTAAATGACTTGCTGATACTCCACCATCTCCTAGACATCCAACTATACATTGAAATTCATTTTCTATCGATCGAATAATTCGATGATTATGACTATCAACTATGTATAGATTTCTATCAGCATCAAGAACGATACTTGTCGGTCTATTTAGTATGAAAGTTACTGTAGCACCAAAGCCTGCCACGGTGATTCCATTCAATTGATCAGGTGCAAAGCATTGTATTCGGTTATTGTGACTATCAGCTACATATAGATTAAGATTATTATCGACGAATATTCCATGGGGATGATCAAGCATGTTAGCCACTGGTCCAGGACAACCTGTGCCAGCTTTAACCATTGTAATGTTTGTATTATTTTCAACTTCGATCTTAAAAACACGGTGTTTATCCGCTGACGAACAATAGAGACTATTGTATATATCAACGAAAAGTCCTGTGCATCCACTATTGATATTCATTACAGTCTCACTGTTGGATGCATTCAATGACCATTTATCAATGTGACCATTAAAATATCCATTGTCGATATAAATATCGTTATGAATTGTGACAAAGAGACTCGATGAATTGATCACGTTTGCAAAAATAGTTTTGTTCGGAGATGACGATTCATTATACCATACAAGAATATGACCATTGTTACGATTAACTATGTAAATGGAATTCCATCGATTAATAAAAATGCCAACAGGATATTGACCAATCAAATTTTCGTTGACAAATGTTATAGCATTAGGTTGCCATTGTGCACATGGACTAAGTTTTGGTTGATTCAATGAACAACCTACTAATTAGAAGAGAGATCCTCTTTGGAAATGTACAAATTTTCAACAATTCAAATAGTCTTCAGAGATTTTATTATGGAAGTTTTTAATATCTAATTACATCATAAGATAATTATTGAAAGCTTTATAAGTTTACGTTGCATTTGTATAATTTTGCGCAAGATTTTTTTCATTTATAAACAGAATCTAACAAAAAGAAGTCTTTCTCTAATCATATACAATATATATTGAGAAATCTGAGATCAAGAATGATGAGAACAAGATGGCCTAGCCATTTAGAAAGATGGGTTTCGATATGTAGTATTATCTCTACGGAAGATATGATAGTATATCTTGAATAGATGTTTTTTCGACTGATGTTTGATTCGAATAAAATATTATTTTTCTTAAATTCTTTACCTTAAGATTGTTTAATGATATGTATTTTGACAATTAATATTAAAAAGAAATATAACTGGTTTAAAAATATGTGTGTTGATAGACGTGCTAATTTTATTTCTCTATTCTATTATAATAGACTTTTACGTTAAGATCAATGTTATATTAATGTTGATATATAGTTTGATAAGATAAATATATTACAATGTGACCGAAATATAGGAAAATATTTTACCCGAAGAAATGTCATTGATCGAAATGGTAATAATTAGCCAAATTGTAAAAACCATAATAGTCTGAAAAAATTTCTTTTGTATTGAATTCCTTATCGATATTTTTATTTTACTTTTCTATCTTTCTCTTTTTTTCTCTATTATCTTTTTGAAGATTATTTTGGAAATTTGAGCAATAGATTTTACTTTATCATTGAAGAAATATTAAAACATTGTCACGAACATTTTCCTGAGTTTTAGAAATTTTTATAAATCATTTTATCATGTTCTCTATAGTCATTGACAATGAACTCCAATTTATGATAAATAAATTATCTATTTAGTTGCAAAAAGTATATTTGCATTATGATAATCATAAAATTGTCATATTCTGTTTCTCTAATATTTTATCTATATAAATATTTATTTTGTTTTGTATAAAGTATAAAGGAGAGGAATATACTAGTAAAATAGGATGAAAAATCCGATATTTGAATTTATAGAGAGTTTAGTTTCGCGTTCAACACTAGCAAGATATATTCGAATTCATCGGTATCTTTTCTTAGTGATAAATAGATAAATTTTTTTTCATATTAAAGTTTATTTCTTTGTTGAGTACTTAGTTTCCACCGGTAATAACATGATAAATAGATTTTTTTTTAAATTTTATTTTTTCTGCAATAGTCGATTTTGAATGATAAAGATATCTATAATTGTTTTTTACAAATTAATTTTGAGATTAGATGTAGTGTTCTTTTTTGTTGAGCTCGTCTCTTTTATGGCTGAGTTTTAAAACCTTGAAATATGCATCAGAAGTATCGAAGACTTGCAGAGATATAAGCCGATCGACTGAGTCACCATCAACATTGTTGGTGAAAACATTTCATTCGGCACCATCGATCAATGTATTGACTAATATCTCTAATGAATAGATTTTAATCTTTTTCGATAAAGTGAGCAGAACATCTTCAAATATATTCGTTGATATTGAGCGGTTAAAGAAAGAAGTTCTCACTGATACTTTATGAATCTTGATTTTCAAAAACGATTTGTCATCTGAATCAAATAATATTTCAATCTATAAACAGATAGTTATTGAAACAATATGAAAAAGTTATTTAATTCGGTTTTTATATAAAACAGAATTTCTTTTCATTAATCTTTCTACAATGAGTTTAGACAATGCTGATCTATGTATCATCAGGATATATAACTGAATGAAGTATAGATGTTAAATCTTGTAAAATTTTTTCACTTTGTTCCCCTCACGAAAAGTATTGCGCTAATCTTTATGAAGCTAGAAAAATTTTCAACACTATAAGAATCATTCACCTTATTTTTATGTTAGACTATCGATTGAAAAAACCTTGTCTTTTCTCATTTTTATGTATAATATCTAAAATAAATCTAGTGAACCGCTTGAGTTGATTCATTATATCAAATAGAATCATAAGATATGAGAGCTAGAAATTCAGATAAGTGTAGAAAACAATAATTTTGCTATAGTTTTAATTAATAAACTTGTATTTTCATTCAATAAAACTGAAGGAATGATAGTGTCCTAAATAGGAAGATAAATACTCTACTATAAATACTTTGCTTGTAGAATCTATGACATTCATGGTTGATCTATTTTGCATAGTGTTTTGTATAAATAAAATTAAAAAAATGTCGTTCTAAAAATCATGATGACATAGAGAATTTTATTATTATCCCAATAGATAGATAAATATGACAAAGCTTCAATTTTCTGTGCTGACATAAGTTTCACTTATTCAACATACAACAGATTCGAACGTCACTAAATCTTAGAACAGTAATTCAGGTGAGATTGAGCCTAATTGTGCCCGCTTAAGGTTAGGCCCAAGCCTATACGCTCCACTGCCTATAGTTATATTAGTGAAAGCTTCCATCATCATACTAATAAGATTAAAATATTAGCGACTCTTGCCTTGCCTAAACAAAGGTATTCGAATTTGAGGATATTTACAATGTATGTAGGTTGCTTACAATTCAATATTTTAACAGTTTTATTTTCTTTTTTTCAGGTTGAAATATATTTTTTTCTTATCGAACTTAGTGAGTTCTATCCAATCATAATATAAAAAGAAAATAAAAACTCTGTTATTCAAACATTGCATTGTAAGCAAACATAAACAATAAAAAAAATATCTTGTAATTTTATTTATTAAAAATTTTCTGTAAATATTTATTCAAATAGAATAGAAAATACAAAATTTCACATCTTTGTTTCTTAACGGCTTCGTTAATAAGAGTTTTCTTTTAGAGACTTATTTATGTTTTAACATTTTGATTACATAATTTTTTCAATTGATTAACAAGTTTATGCATATCATCAGTGTTAGTATTAACACATTTTGGTATCTTGTGTTCAATCTTGGTAATAAAAATATTAAACCAATGATGCACCTCATATAAAGTCGAACAATTCAACATTATTTTACAAGCGAGACCTTTGCGTATTTTTACAACTGATGTAAATACTGATGGATTATTGTATAATTCAGCGAGAGTAGCCATGGCCATCACTTGTGGAATTGCACAAAACTTAAATACTTCAGGATGTTTAAGATGACCAAGATAGTCAATTACATCAGGCACATGAACAAGTGAATCCATCACCATATGATTTAAACATTTAATACTTCGTTCTCCATTAGGATTCGTCATAAATTCAGAAAGTTTATCTGCATAATTCTGCCATATTTCTTTTGGCCACCATGTTCGACCTGCTTGAAGATCTTCGAGATAATCTCGAATTATATTTGTTTTCTGTAAAAAGAGGCCCATACCGTTGCTGAGATGCTCATAAAGACATAGATCCCTATTTTCTAATTCACTTTGAGCAAAGAGAGCTGATAAACCATAGCCAACAAGACCCGCAACGTAATGACAGTACAGATTATAGTGACTTATCGTGTCGATTGAGTCATTTTTATTCACATAATCAGCCATTCCAGCTCCCATTCTTTCTGTTATGTTTGAAATAATAGATTGATATTTACCATCAAGTGATTTAAACACGTTAATAACTTTTCCAAAATTCTCCAATAATATTTGATAATCTTTTGTATCACCTATATTACTGATTGACCAATTATCAATTAACAAATTCTTGTGAAAATTTCGTAATAATATGATCTTCTGATCATTAGGATATTTTATATCGTCTTCAATACTATCAAGAGCACGAAGAACAAGATAAAATATACATACTGAATCTTTTATTGATTGAGGTAGTTGTTGTATAACAACTGCAAATGAACGACTAACTTTGTTTAATGTTGCATAACAATAATCCAGATCGTTCAGTGTGTGAGCAGGTTCATTTAACGTATTTTTCGGCACTTTTTTAATATATTCACCGAATTTAATTTTAAAAATTGCAATAATTTCACTTGGGAAGAGAAGTGAAGCTGCTAAATCCTTTAATACATGAGGAATATGTAACCAGTTTCGTACTAAAATTCTTATTGGATTCAGTTTTATTGATTTGGTATCATGATTACACTTAATATTAGACATTGCTGAACAGTAAAAGTAAGAGAAAATATATAAAGTAATATAAATTAAACTACCAATGGTACCAAATATTGTTAAAAAATACATACTAAAAGAAAAGTAAGAATTTTTATTTTCCATCTACCTTCTGTAAAATAATAATTTGTACTATGCAGTTACCAACACTCATTGATATAGGTAAAAACAGTCGTATGATGACAAAGAACAGATAAAATATAAGAAGGCTGCTCAGGAACGAAACAAAAAACAAATATCGTACGATGTCTGATGATAGTCATTCGATGTCAGGCGATGATCATCATTCTGCATTTGGTTGGTCCTATTATAATGAGAAAGTGTTGCGTGAAATATTCTTGCAATTACGCCCTTTAAATGCTTGTTATTGTTATCTATCATATAAAATTCTTTTAGTGCATTGATAAAAAGATGAAAGATTCTTACTAAAATTGTAGATTGAACACACAGTTATCTTTTTATCTCTTTCTCTCTGTGTTGTTAATACATACTTTTTTACGGACGTTAATATATTGCTATGATCATACGAATGAAATGATTTCATATACAAATAATCTTTATTCGTTTTCTGTCATGTGTTATTGAAAAAATGATAACTTTTCATTTAGTTCGACTAGGAATGAAGTGGAAAACAAGAGAATTGAGAGAAATTCTACGTAGGCATGCACCAAACTAAAACTCTTTGAGAGTTTGATGCTAACACTAATAGAATAAGTTAAACATATCAGTTTTTAGCGACTCTCTGGTAGTCATATCGGTAACTTGTTGAAGGCTAACTGCAGGTTCTATGTGCACCTATTCAGAGACTATTTAGAGATAATATCTATAGCTCTTTAGAGACTATTTTTTGTTGATATCTACAACTTGTCAAAATCCATATAGGAGTGATATGTGTAATTCTTCCAGGGCTATTTCAAAGTTGTATATTCAAATTTTCAAAAGAAAAAACAATTTTTGTGTGATCTTCTCTAGAACAATAAATAGAACAGAGAAGTTTCAGACTTTCAAACTTTGCAGATTAAAAAATCAAAAATAGATTGTCTTTGTTGACTCTTCTCCTAAAGACCTCCGAAGAGTTCCTGAAGATTTTCTATGAAATTGCTAGAGATTTCTCAAATTTCAGTGCGTAAGGAAAGAATGAAAAACTATCTGGGGAATCTTCATATAGGAACTATCCAAAGAGTTTCCTTTTTCTGATTGAATTCTATTAACTGCATAAACGTTTCGGATACATCAGGCCGGTGCAAAAAGAAGAAAGAAACTGAAGTGAAAGCATTAAACATTTTTATTTCAAGCTAGAAAGTAAAATCAAAACACATTTATTTTTGAAGACAATATTTATACATACTGTGAATTAAGAGAGGGTCCATGAGATCGTCGAACGTCGCCATACTCTCGAAAATGTTGACCTATAGTTTTTATTATTGAAAACGATAGACCATGGCTTGAAACTAAAAACTACCAAGTTTCAGCTCAATCTGTCAGTTCCTTCAGGAGTTATGAAGATTAGATTTATCACACATTAATCGACTTTTGATGAATATCATATTTTCACTATCTGCAAAGTATCAGCAACTTTTTTCAAAAGATAGTCCATTCAAGAGATATGGTTTATACATCAGATTGTAGAGTGAGATGCACTCTACAAAACTGTCTATTTGATATTTCAAAAACATTTAGTTTAGAGGCGTGAGGTTCACGGAATTATAAAAATTTACGAATTTTTTTCATCATTTCAAGGTGGAATTTTTCCATTTTCGACAGCCTTGTGGGCTAATAATACATGGGAACAAAAAACAAATTATGGGTTTAGATAGAGCGAAGCAAGTGCTACAAAGTCACTATAAAATAATCGAAATTAAAGCACTAACACGTGACATTTTTGAAAGCACAAGATTACCGAGTAAAGTGGTCAAGTGTCATTTTTTCGAGTATTTCATAGTTTTAGATGACCTATCGTTTCTCCAACTTTTTCCAAACATGAAATCTGTTATCATATTTATGATCAGCAGTATCAAATAACCCAAATTGGCTAATCTTAACATTTCTCAGAAACCATACTTTCCTGAATAAGTGAGTCTACTGATGATGGCTCATTGTTATGAATATGGACGTCATATGTCACATAGAAATGTATGCTTTTTTCTAGATTAGAACACCGATTTCGAGACTTTTCTTAGGGTTACAATGTGCGCTAGCCTGCTATTTATTTTTACTGATGGAATAGGTCAAAAAGTTATACTTTGATCTCACACAACATTTCTATGATTGTTATTTACTTTTATGCATGAAACTCTACATAAAAGTGCAGTTTTTAGTAGAATTTTTTGTATATAATATTGACGCTTGGTATCGTTGCCTGGAATACTACAATTTGTTCTAGTAGTCGAGTCCATGTACCGTATGCGAAATGTGAATTAATACGCTATGTCCTCATGATATTTCTCTTATTGCACTTTTGGACGAGAGAATCATTGCAAGCGCTCTGAAGTGAAATTTGTTTCCCAAGAGAAATTTCCGATAAGCAAAACTTTTCTATAATCAAGAATTCAGGTTTAAATGGAGGAAGCTTGGTCTTCTCCAATATCTAGAATCGTCTGAGTTCTTTGTCTGTACTCAAAGTCTCAGTATGGTTTTAATGTTGTTCGAGTATTATCACATGAGGCTTTGAATGGGTGAAGGAAAGCTTATATAGTGTGTTGATATTGTTGGAGGCTGTAAACTTTGTACACGTCGGCTGTTTTTAGTACTTATAAAAGAGGGTGAAACGTTTGCTTAGTCCTGCATTAGTTCGGTGTCCAAAACATGTGTGGAGTACTGTTTTTGAGAGAGCATTATGTATCATATTCTTCATCAATATGAGCATGTAAAGTACTATTTTTCTTTCATGCAACGAGTTCAATTAAAATTTTTAAAGCATAGAAGTGTAAAAGATAGTGCTCACTTTTGAATGCAGATGAATGATTCTTTTTGCTTATGAGAGTCAAAAGTTAGTCCGAGTTGCCTTTCTATGACGTAATATTCTCAAAATTTTCTCGATTATCTCATTTTCATTGATCATTCGTGAGTTATTATTGAAATGTGTTTGAATTACTTGTTAGTTATTCCACAACAGACGATTGTGCTGACGAGAGCATCAATGACACGGATGTTTCGGGGTAAATATAATATTAACTATGTAAATTCATACTTTTTTGACTGGATGGAGTTAGAATCCGCAAGATTAAATTCCTTAGAACAGCTAACAATTTATTTATTACCCTATTATCCTAATAGCATTATTATCGAACGCTCTTCTATGGTTTATTCAAACTCCTATATTTTGTGTAGCCACATGCTCGAACTCCGTGGCTTTTATTGGTTGGAAAAGCTGGACGAGAGTGTTGCTACAGTGGTTCTGCCATGTCGACCATGAGTCGCCCAGTTGAACCCAACTCCTTGCTTCAAGTGACTATACTTTACGATCACAGCCATCGTTTGACTTGTTCTGAGGTTTAGTTCATGTTTCCTGTAAATTATAGAGTACATTGGCTCTACATCCTCCGTTTTGTATCACGCGTCCCTACTCATTGTCTCTATCCTTCTAATCAAACTTTTGGGTAAAGATGCTTCATTGAACACAATTGTAGCTTCTGTGTGCTCATTTTTATTCTTAACAAAAGCGCATGAAAACCAGCAACTGTGTTGTTCTTTAAACGGTGAAAGCATGACGAGAAAACAATTTTGTGCAAACATAGCGTAACAATATACTTTTTCACAAACTCGCAGCCCATTCGGCAATAACGCACGCTTTCCTTTATAAAAGAAATCTCTTCAAATTCCGAAAAGCTTTTTAGAAGTTCTCTATGCATCAAACTTCCTTTGCTTCACGACTTCATCTTTTCACCAATGAGAAAACCATCGATTTTAGTATTTCAGATAGATTCACGAAGATACGAATGTACTGATCATTTACACATTAGAAACTCGCTTTTGCAAAATACTTTTGCCGAATATTATTTTTTCTTCAAGACTACCAACACTTGAAGACGAATGATATTTCAGCTTTGAATTTAACCAAAATTATATCACTGTTACTTCAAAGGTGACGGATGGCGATACGTGTCATTCACCGGATGATTCACATCATGTGTAAAAAAATGAAGTATAGGTTCCTACACTTTATCTCGTTTATGAAGAGAGTGTCCTTTTACTCCGCCACAAAAAGGTAATAACTTCATCGATTATAGACATGAAGTGCGTAGCAAAGGGTATCCAAGCGAGATTCGGTTTCTCTAACAGGAATGCAGGAATCAATTTAGACTTCTCGAATTCATGGATATTTGTCATATACTCCAAGTAACAGCTTAAGCCAGTAAAATTGAGACCTAGCTTCTGCATGTCATACTGAGTCCTCAATAGGCCAAATTCTCTTAAAACTTCTCTTTACTATAGATCCATCCGAAATGTTGACATATATTAACGTGATACAATCAAAAGAAACAGAAATGTAGAGCCTTTCATTTTGTTAGCAGCATGTGAGACCAAAGTATAACTTTTTGACCTATTCCATCAGTAAAAATGAGTAGCAGGCCAGCGCACATTGTAACCCTAAGAAAAGTCTCGAAATCGGTGTTCTAATCTAGAAAAAAGCATACATTTCTATGTGACATATGACGTCCATATTCATAACAATGAGCCATCATCAGTAGACTCACTTATTCAGGAAAGTATGGTTTCTGAGAAATGTTAAGATTAGCCAATTTGGGTTATTTGATAATGCTGATCATAAATATGATAACAGATTTCATGTTTGGAAAAAGTTGGAGAAACGATAGGTCATCTAAAACTATGAAATACTCGAAAAAATGACACTTGACCACTTTACTCGGTAATCTTGTGCTTTCAAAAATGTCACGTGTTAGTGCTTTAATTTCGATTATTTTATAGTGACTTTGTAGCGCTTGCTTCACTCTATCTAAATCCATAATTTGTTTTTTGTTCCCATGCATTATTAACTCACAAGGCTGTCGAAAATGGAAAAAATCCACCTTGAAATGATGAAAAAAATTCGTAAATTTTTATAATTCCGTGAACCTCACGCCTCTAAACTAAATGCTTTTGAAATATCAAATAGACAGTTTTGTAGAGTGCATCTCACTCTACAATCTGATGTATAAACCATATCTCTTGAGTGGACTATTTTTTGAAAACAGTTGCTGATACTTTGCAGATAATGAAAATCTGATATTCATCAAAAGTCGATTAACGCGTGATAAATGTAATCTTCATAACTCCTGAAGGAACTGACAGATTGAGCTGAAACTTGGTAGTTTTTAGTTTCAAGCCATGGCCTATCGTTTTCAATAATAAAAACTATAGGTCAACATTTTCGAGAGTATGGCGATGTTCGATGGTCTCATGGACCCTCTCTTAATAATGAAAATGTTTTTTTTTTGTTTTGGAGTAAATAACGTCTTCATATTCTATCAAATAAAGTTTAAAGAAGTTTTTTCGAAACCTTTTCTCTAAATTTATGCTTTAAACTAAAGTGAAGATTGCAATAAATATTTTTTGAATTAAATTTACAATTCTCCAAAAACTTTTATAAACTTCATTGAATTCAGTTCATAGATCCTACAAAATAACTATCAGTTCAATTAAATCTAATCTATGTACTATGAATGTAATTTTCAAATTAGTTCAGATCAATATTCATTAGAAAAATTTTTTAAATTCCTTAATTACTATGATACTGCTCAAATATTTAAATAATAATCATCTGAAGATTATTTTGTAAAGGTATCATCAAATTATAATAAATTCTAAAATATTTTTGTATTCTTCAGCATTATCTCTGATTTTTACGTTTCAATTGAGTTGATGGAAAGTATCGTTTGAAGTGTTGTAAAGCATGGACTTTTCATCTGATTGGCTCGTTACTTCTATATGAAGTGAGCCTATTGCCTTTGGTTCACATGTTTGACTCACTTCAGTCGACCAAGAGTGAATGTAGCCTATCTCGACCGTAAATTTCTCAGATACTTGCAGAAGTAGCGCCATCTGGAACACATTTTTCTTCATTCGTCACATACTATACATCGCTGAAAAATGATTAGAATTTTATTCAAAGACAAAATGTTAGCGTCCATAGATGTGATTCTATGACGCCAACGTAGAATTTAGATATATATATTATTTCTTTTTTTCTGTCCTATATGTGGTTCGAGTGACCACATATATGTATCTTTTTTCCTCTCTATGGTATAAATATCTATATCACTATATTGATCATCATGAGACTTTCTTTCTATCTATTATTGCGTTATTTTTTCTATCTTTCTATGTTATATGTCGATATATATAAATATATACATATTTATATATTTCTGTTGTTGTTTTTGTTTTTCTATTTTGTCTCGTCGTGATTATTTCCTTTGTTATTTTTTCATCATTATTGTTTGTTATATTTTATTGATTATCATCAATAAAATCTTCATCATCATTTTTATTATTCATTCATTTACATCCTCAAGACACGGTAGGCATTTTTATCGTGAGTTTTCTCGGACATTAGCAGGCTAAAATCCTATACATAGTATTTCTGCCTTCGTAGTTTACGGTGGTAGAAGCCATTAGCTACATTTCCAAAAGGAGAACCTCACAAAAAAGAAACAAAATATTTATATTTTGTAAATTTTGCATTGTATAATTTTTGTTTTATTTTACTAAAACTTGTTTTTGATTCGTTATTCGATGAGCTACAAAACCATCGAATCAAATAGCATGTCTTTGAACAAAGAAAGACGACATGTTGTTTTTCTTTGTTGTAACTGAATATATATCACAAGCACAATCTATCTTGCAAGGTAGATTGTGCTTGTGATATATATTCAGTTACATTTTAACTATTGATTGTGATCAATTGCAATTATTCTTTCAGAGATTTATGGCAAGTAATACGGTATCAGATCAACAATTGGTGAATACATTGCCATCTCAATTGTGTGAAAACAAGTTAATAGAATATGGAAACACGATTCCCATACGTAACCACAATTTTATGGTGAAATTCGACAATGTGAATAAAAGTAGTTAAGTTGATTTATCCAACTCGGTGGCATTTCAAGCTGGATTATCACTTATCGAAATACTCTTACAACGTGATGAGATGGTCTATTGGCTAAAAGATCATTTCTATCCAGCAGACCACAAAATTTTTTATGAAGAAAAGGTAAGTTACAATTAGTAACAGACATCGAAATTCGATCGAAATGTCTAATAATATTGATTCCAAATTCTGAGATAGTAGTTAGAATCAGAGGTGGGCAAGTCAAGTCAAAAAAACAAGTCAAGTCCAAGTCAAGTCAAGTCAAGTCAGACTTGACTGACTTGATTGACTTGACTTGACTTGAAAAATTTTTTCAAGACTTTGACTTGACTTGACTTGAAAAAATTTTTCAGATATCATTGACTTGACTTGACTGACTTGAAAAATTTTTCAGATAACATGGACTTGACTTGACTTGACTTGAAGAATCGTCCTATTGCCTTGACTTGACTTGTGACTTGAAAATATTCGATTTGCCCACCTCTGGTTAGAATAGTGGAGTCATTTTGAATAATTATATACATTCACATCAGCTATCAAGCACGATAATGAGAAACGCGAGCTCAAATCCTATATTCTCGATAAGACAAACTGGCCTATAATCAACTTGACAGAAAATACTGTATTGAAAAAAAATTGTCAATGCACAAGATGGAAGAAACGGTGTCTATGGTTTATTTGAAACACCAGGTGACCTTCGTATTAATTTACAGGTAAATCATTTTCTCGAACTTTTCATTTACTGTTGCTCTGTTTTATAATAGTTGATTACAGAAGCCTTCAAAAATCGGGAGCCAGTAGAATTTCTTCAACAATGTTATGCTTTCATGTTTGCCATGAAATACTTACATGAATTTGGTCATCATACGTATTTTAGTGTGGGAAGGAATTATTTGTATAGGAAATATGGAATACTATTAGATGAATCAACAGCAACACCACGAGGTAATATCAGAATATAATTGATGCCTTGTTCTATAATTGATATGTCGTTCTGTTCATTTTAGGATTATTTCGTGGTGAGAGTGGTAACCATTTGGAATACCGAATTCTGGGTCTTCTTTTATCACATTATGGTTTCACCTCCATCTGTATAAATGTGAGTAATGCATTGCAATCATTACCAAATTTCCCGATGAGATTTGTTTTTTTTTAGATTAAAGGTATCACTGGTATGCATAAAGATGAGTCACACATGTGTTTACTCAGTGATTCATTTATTACAAAAATGTTCAATTCCAAAACATACGACAAAAGTGGTATGGTTTTACCTTTTTTTTTGATTCATTTATGTCTAGTCTTGTTGATAGATGATAAACTCGATCCAAATTGACTGCACTATACAGAAGAAGAATAGAATCTCCTTCAACGATACCAGGATGGAAAACGAGCTGATGATGTACGTTTATTCTCTACGTACGATGATGATGGAACAGTTGTCAAAGAGTTGAAATTTGACGAAAATGTTGATGAGCAAGAAGTTTCTCTTTTTGTAGCTGTGTCAGATAAACATGTTTGTTAAGCTATTTTTTATGATTATGTGTGTCACGTATTGAAAAGAATATATAAATGAAAAATTTATTAGACAATGTAAAAATATATATATTACGTAACAGACAATATATTATAATGTAATATAGAAAAGGTCAATGTCAAGTATAACGTTTTATTGACCTTGATTAACAATAACGAATATATGAGTTGAGATAAAGAAATCAAAGAACGATAGAAAACAATACATACATGTATACCTTATTGCCATGCTGCTAACGAGGGAACATTCTCAGATGTCCCCCTTAGATTTCAATGAAATTTCGTCAGAAGATATTATACATTGCCCTCATAAAAACCCTAAAAGGATTTAAGTTGAGAGTTATTCCTTCAAGAGTTATGGCGATGTTAATTCAGCTTTTTATATGATGATTTAGAAGAATTCTTGATTTCATCAAATATCAGACACATGCAAATGTTTTTATTTTCTAATGTCATTTAATATGTGTGGATGGATAACATGTTATAATTCTTTAGTTTTCTTCTTATGTTCAAGTGATAGACTATGATATATTGAATATGAACGAGTAGCTTATACATTTTGTATGGAAAAAGCTTCTTTATCAATATTGATAATTTCTGTCTAACGATATAGTGTCCATATTAACAAACCAAGGAAATTCTTCATGTACATGTGTCTATGGTCGCGTCTTATTCTACAGAAAAAGGACAATATAGTCAAGTTTGTATTATTCTCTCATTCGATAAAGCTTCAAATACTGATATTAGAATGATTAGTCCACCTAATGTTATGGATATTTTGACAAAACTAGTTTCTGAACGTTTGACATTGTCTTCAATACCCATAAGTACAAGAGGAGATGAAGAAGTGGCGATAATGTTGTTTGAAAATATGGAATCAATAGTGAATGGCACCTCATATTCGGTGGAAAATGAAGAAACACTTGATCTTGATTTGAATATGGTATCCCTCAACGACGAAAGTACGTCAGACAATGATTATAATGATGATGATGATGATAGTGATAGTGATGACCACAATTATGATTATAATGACAATGATGATTACAATGACGATCATGAAAAAGAAAGATTTATTGAACAATTTCCATTAGAATACATGAAAAATGTGATACCATTTTATGATGAACAGCAAAGAAGAACGCAGAAAAGAACAAACAGTTTTTTAAATGTACAAAAACGTTTTAAAAGAGTGAAAGACAAAATTTATATTCGTCGATTTCCAAAATATATTGAATCTCAAGGAACGAAAAATCAAAAACTCGATCAAATCGATTCTTTTGTTTACCAATCATTTGACAACTCCCGACAACAGCTATTATCTATTCATGACATCGATTTAAAACGATGGGCACTACAAAAAGCTTCAGAATTAGGTGACAAAACGTTTATAGCTAGTGAGCACTGGCTGTATGCATTTAAAAAACGTCATCATCTTGTCTCTAGAAAGATAAGTAAATTGGTTACCAAACGAGACGTTGTGAACAAAGATATCATTAACAAATCAGCTGATGAATTTACATCTAATGTGCAAAAGATTGTGATGAATTATGATCGAAATTATATTTTGAACACAGATCAATCTGGTCTTCAATTAGAAATGTTTTCAAATCGTACATTGAGTTATCAAGGTGAAAAACTCACTCTGTCTACTGTACGTTCTATCAATAACACTACTCATTCTTATACTGTTCAACCAATCATTACAATGAATGGAAATTTGATTGGACCATTATTTCTATGTTTGAAAGAGGAATCAGGACTAGGGGTGTTACTTTAACTTTAAAAACACTTTAAGAAAGTGTAAAGTTTAAAGTTTTACTTTACACTTTAAAAGTTTAAAGTTTAAAGTACCACTTTAAACTTTAAAAGTTAAAGTTTAAAATATTACTTTAAATTTTAAAAGTTAAAGTTAAAGTTTAAAGTACCACTTTAAACTTTAAAATTTTAAGTTTAAAGTATCACTTTAAACTTTAACTTAATCAATAAAGTTAAAGTAGAGATGTTGACATAGTCTTAATTAATCATATTAGGAGGGTACCCTTAGATCCTCACGTACTATAATAGGAGGATAACCTTAAGTGCTCAACCCCTATAATAGAAAGGTGTCCTAAAGTCCTACATTGGAGAGTACCTTTACGTCTTTAAGTCATTTATTAAAAGGATATGCTTAGGTCTCTAAGTACTATACTATGGGGGTACCCTTAGGTCCACAACTGCCATACTATAGGGGTACCTTTGGGACCTTGAGTACTATACCATGGGGGTACCCTTGGGTCCTTAAGTACTATACTATGGGGTTACCTTTGGGTACTCCACTGTTAACTGTAGGGATATCTTTGGGTGCTCAAGTACTATACTTTGGGGGGTACCCTTGGGTCCTCAACTAATATCCTATGGAGATACCCTCGGGTCCTCAACTACTATACTATGGAGGTACTCTTGGGTACTCATCTACTATACTATAGCGGTACCCTTGGGTCCTCAACTACCATACTATGGCGGTACCTTTGGGTCCTCATCTGCTATCAGTGGGGGTACCCTTGGATCCTCATCTACTTTACTATAGAGGTACCCTTAGGTCTATAAGTACTATACTAAGGGGGTACCCTTGGGTCCTCAACTACTATACTAGGAGAGTATCCTTAGGTCCTCAACTTAGGGTAGCACTATTAATTTACTTTACTAGTAACTAAGTACCTATCGTAAATTACTAGTCGCTGCGTTCGCTTTTCTATTAGTCGAAAAACGGTCCATTCAGGTGGCAGGAAATTGTAACTCGCTAATTTCATGGATAACCGGGAAAGATTCTACGAGGACTTTTGTACAGCACCCTTGATAACCTCAAGTCGGCTCGGACAACCCTATGTTCCGTTCTTATCTTGATAAAGAAAAAACGCCTCGAAATCTGATTGGGTGTTACAAAAGAGTTTCAGCCAATCAGATTTCGAGGTGTTTTTTTTATCAAAATAAGGATGAAACACATAGTTGTCCGGACCAACTTCAGGTTATCAAAGTTGCTCTACAAAAGTCTTCATAGAATCTTCCACAGTTATCCATGGAATTAGCGAGCTACAATTTCATGCCATCTGAATGGACCGTTTTACGACTAATAGAAAAGCGAACGCAGCGACTAGTAATTTACGATTGGTACTTAGTTCTTAGTAAAGCAAATTAATAGAATGCCTGTTCCTAATAGCAACACGAGAATATTCACATTTCCTG
>JAJEKB010021543.1:1477137-1503965 GCA_022393335.1 Macrotrachela quadricornifera | reverse complement strand
TTAAAGTTAAAGTATCACTTTAACTTTAATTTTTAAAGTAAAGTTAAAGTAACACCCCTAATCAGGACGTTTAGGTGAAAGAGTAAAACGAACCTTGTTTAAACCAAGTAACATCGTCTTGACTTGTAGCAAGTCAGGTAAATTAACAAGTTCTCTAGTTGAATATTGGCGAGATAATGTACTTGAACCACTCATTGGAAAGAATAAATGTTTATTATTGTCTGATTGTTGGGGAGCTCAAGGAGGCGATGAAATTTATAATAAACTAACCAATGTCAAAAGATTAGAAATTCCAAAAAAAACAACCTTAATAATACAACCTCTCGATGTATATTTTAATCGTCAGTACAAAGTTACTGCAAGGAAGCTATATGACTACATTCGTTTGTACAATATTGATGTTAATATGGCGCAACGAAATAATGTTATAAAGATGAATTCCTTAATATATGATCAATTATTCTCAACGGTATTCAATCGTATGATTCGATTTGCCTGGTTTCAATCAGATTATTTGAGAGATGATCCTCAACCTTTTCAAAATGTCAAAGAAGTATGCTTTACAATTGACAAGTATTCGTGTGGTATGAACAACTATGGTGAAACGACATTTATCTGCTGTAGTTGGTGTAAAAAATCATTGTGTTTTGCTCATTTTTTTATTGATTATCACTTCCATTGATGATGAAGTAATTAGTATTTTCTTTTTGATGCGCTCACCTTTCAGTTCTTCTAGGAAAATTTGTCGAATAAATTAGCAAAAAAGTGAACAATAGAATCCAAGTGATGTGGAAACACTACCTATTGCAACTAATATTTCTCGTTAGCATGAGATTTCACTTTTCTGGAAAGATAATTATAAGCTCTCTTCCTTTTTACGGTCGTCAGATTGTGTAAATGTTAATGCTTCTAACTTAAAACTTTTTCTTCACTGAATTTCAAAGACAGACATTGTTAATGATTTTTCAAAAGTGTCTGCTTTATTTTGTTCATTAATCCGAATTTTTATCACTTAAGCATAAAAAGAAAACTAAAGAATTATAACATGTTATCGATCCACACATATTAAATGACATTAGAAAATAAAAACATTTGTATGTGTCTAATATTTGATGAAATCAAGAATTCTTCTAAATCATCATATAAAAAGCTGAGTTAACATCGCCATAACTCTTGAAGAAATAACTCTCAACTTAAATCCTTTTAGGATTTTTATGAGGGCAATATATAATATCTTCTGACGAAATTTCATTGAAATCTGAGAATGTTCCCTCGTCAGCACATCCCTAGTTGGTTATTAAAATGTTCGTCTACGAGGCATACATTAGTCTTAATTCCTTGATGATTTTTTGAAAATTAAATTGAATATAAAAATCTTTATAAAAAGAATCGATATGAGTATATGTTTATTTCAAATATTCATATATCACATTCTCATCATAAGTCGCATATCTTCAACCATCTCACCCTTGTTAAGAATCTAATTTATAAAAATCTCGAAAGGAAATATATATGTTACTATATTCTTGTTTATTGCAAACATTTTGATGTTCCATAAAATATGAATACATAAAAATTCATTTGCATATAATTTGAAATTTGATTGTTTGTCTCACATTATATAATTCACTTTGAACTTCCAAGATTTTCTCCATTAATTGTGTATCTTGTGATATATCTCTATTAACTTGTAATGTCACTTTCTTCAATTGTAGGCATTTATCTGCCAAACACTTCCATTCAGTTATATCTAACAACTTCATAATACTTCCTTTATTTATAATTAGACGAATATGTTCAATATTTCGCATAACTGTGATAAAATCCATTGTTGTCATTAAAAAACATGTGTCATATCTTTGAGAACAATTATTGATAAAACCCATAGAACCATAAGTTACATCAAGCAGGAAATATTTAATCGTATTGTTCAACTCAGTAACTTTAGCGAAAAAATAACTTGTACGATTATGAGAACAAAGTACAAAGCCACAATGAATTTCCAACCGTTTAAGTGAACTTTGAAATTGATTGAATAGTCTTGTTAAACTATGAAAATCAACTTCATTATCATAGCGTAGAGAAAGACGGACTAAATTAGGAAAATAGTTTTTACATCCATTGATCTGACTTGCATTTGGAAGATTGATAAGTGTCAATGAAATGACACAATCGAAACTAGTATATAAATCTGATGACATTAGTGATGTAAGTTGAGCTGCTTTACAAGATAAAGAAAGAATTTGTTTACGATTAATTTTTTTCATAATTGTCGACATAAAATTAGTAGAAGGTTCCACAATAGGTAACTTTATTTTATATTTCCACAATGAAGGAAGAATATCAATCGAGAATATGTTGATAACGTCATTTAATGGCAAATATTCGGTAATTTTAAGAATAATCTCCAAAGATAGACCTATCTCTTTTGCAAAATTAAATGTCTTAAATAAAATCTATAGTAGATATATATAAAAATCAAGCATGAAAAAATACTTACAAGAATTTTCTTTAAATCAAAATCTTCTTTGAAAATAGCCAATTCATCTAATAATGTATCTAGACTTAATCCTTCATGAGTATACATCAACGTATTACCTTTAAGTAACATTTTAAAATCGTATGTAAATGTTAAACATGAGCCATTTCTCTCTAAACATCGTGGCATAATAGCTATCAACATTGGACACTCTGCTGCAGGAAAATCAACAAAAAATTGCCTAGAAAACGTATCTTCCCAAATTTTACTCAATCTATTTAAAAAAATATGAATTAATTTTCACATACTATACATATCAATATTATATACTCATGTCTGTCTGATTCATATGTCATATCCCATGCCCAAACGATATAATTTTCATTTAAATAATCAGTAATAAATTGCGTGCAGAATATCTCTTCACAAAACATATAATTCAACGGACTTTGATCATTATATATGTAAACGAGGGCGGGACGATGCTAAAATATGATAGATCTATGCACATTTATGATATTCATGAAGATTAATATAAACAAACTTCAGTGTTAAATGCTAAATCACATGCATTTTGCAATGTATCGTTGGAAAATGCAGGACAAGCATTGCAACGGTGCATGAAGCATTGATATTGATATTCACGAATAGCATTATTGATTATTTGTGTGTCGTTATTCTACATAAAAAAAATACATACAATCCTTCCTTAATCTTTCGTAGAAAAAATAATATCAATAGGAATTTATATTAATTATATATTAAAAAACAAAGTCTTACCATAGTGACTGATTATTCTTTAGGCACCAACGGCAATGATCTATGCTTCTGCACCGAATACGATGAGAAATGACACTGTCAATTGTTTTTATGGTTTATTTTATACTTCCTCATGGTGGAAAATCCCTAGTCCAATTTTCCAACTAAATTGTGACGCACATGCGACGCGTCTACACGTGAGTATACGCGCTTTCAAGTGTACAGCAAAAAATGACGTCAAAAACCACAGGTAACGTTTTTTTTTCTTCCTTTCCTCTTGTCTTTTCAACCTCGTGTCAAACGAAAAATATCCATAAATTGTATAAAGAATGAATATGAATAAAAGTTACGAAATAACATGAAATTTGAGTTTGCCTTATACTTATAACTATGGTTTTTTGAAATTACAGCAATTTTTGTGTTAAATAGTCATTTTGTAATATATCTTCTGTCAATTTTCTTGATTTATATTGATTTAACAGTTCATCAAAATTGTGTTATTTATTAGTTATTAAATAGACATGTTTTTGATAAAATCAATTAATATTTTTAGAATACATAACTTGTAACGAAAGAAACATATATTTATTGATGACACGAGAAATTAAGTCATATCAATAACAAAATGTTTAATTGTAACATTTTTTCTTTCAGATTTTTCATCTTTTATGGATCTTTCTGTATTATTAGATGATATATTGTAACAAATAAAAAGCAAAGATAATTCATTTTTAGAAGAAAAATTATTTATTTTCATCCAGTTAATTTATACTTTACTATATATAACAGTCGTTCAATATACACATTAATAAGTCACTTATTTTATTAAACTCTAGTTTGTTTTTTTATTAATAGAATGAACTATTGTTACATTGAAACAAAAAGAGTAGTTTTCTTTTAATATTGTACTAGGAAATCTGACACTCGGGAGTGCTTATCAATATAGTTGTAACCACTATTAAATCACATTTGTAAGGATATTAAAAGATATATAAGAGGTTAAAGAAAGAAGAAATATAAGAAGGAAAAAAAACATGTTTGAAAGTGAAGGAGTTGAGTGACAGAGAAAGAATAAAAAACAGAAAAGAATTAAATCGATTTCAAAAGTTCCTAAAAACTACAAGACACCTCGAAATATGTTATACTTTTATTTCTCTTGTTTTGCCATAGGAAAGCATCTATTTTTAACGTATTAATTTAAGCTAGATTATGATTTACTTTAATTAAATTTGTACCAGATCAATATCTACTATAAAAATAGATAAACAGTTATGTATTTATTACGAATTAAATGAAAGAAATAAAATAATTATATTACGAACAACATATAATGATTTGTCAACGATAGAATGTTATTTGTTAATACCTTTCAAGATTGTGGTGCCACTTGATTGACAGTATTTATTTTCTGTAGACATCGATCGCCATATATTCTAAAGACGACATGAATGAATTGTTGTCGAAATCGTTCCGATGCACATATGTATGCATAAAATGAAGCCTACAATAATGCAAATAATAAAAACAAAAACATTTGTTTTTGTTTGACTTCTTACCGCGTAATATAAAAAATATACACAAGTAGCCACAGTACTAGCGAATCGTATTCTTTCAACATTATTTGGATCGCGCATAAAATTTGTGTCTGAGCTAAGAATGAAAGTAATAAAATAAGGACTTGTAGTGAGAAAATTAAAAACAGTTTGCATGAGAACTATAGTTGTTAATTGTTTGTCTAATGCACGTCGAACAACAGGCACAGTTCGATAAGCTAAGCTCCTCACATTATAATATGCTAATGAACCAAATATAACATCAATAAATATAGGTAAATAACCAATCAATAAAGGTGTATAAAACTTGTTGTGATATTGTGTAAATATATCATTTGAAATCATACAAGTTACTTTGCCTGTAGTAGGTGATTTAATATGATTAAAATAAATCGCATATGGAATTCCATGAAGAAGTGCAATAGAAACAGATATAAAGATTGTACAATGAGCCACTTTAATATTACTCCATTGTTGCCATTGAGGTTTAGAACAAGTGGCTAAAAATTGATCAATTATTGCTGAACACATACATGCTACTGTAATTATTGTACACATTGTACCAAAATACATTCTGAATTTACAATAAAATAATGAGGATAATGTCCAATCAATATTGAAACCAAAGATCATGATACGTGTTGTAAAAGTTATGAGCAATTGTCCAACGGCAACAGCTGACATAATCATTAAATAAAATGCACATGAACTTTCTCGAAATGTTTTCAAACTAAGAAAAACAATGAGATTAAAGATATTACCAATTACACCAAGTATTAGAATAGGAATGCCGACATAAATAGTCACTTGTTGAGAGACATAGTCCAAAAATATTATATTTGATGTTGACATTTGAGTTCAATATTAATGAAATAAATGCAAGATTTCAAAGTCTTCTTATTTCATAAGTTATTACTAACTAAAAAATAAATAGTGATTAAAATAGTATACTTCACTTCTATGAAGAACATCATCCATTTAGATAAAATTATCAAATATGAATAAATTTGTTATTATATTACATTCATATAATTAGTGTTCATCAAATAACAGAATGACAAGAAAAAGACCGTTTACAGCTATATATTATTGTTTATTATAAATAGGATTATACGACTTACGTCACATGGATCTACTTTCTGTTCATTATTTTCAGTCTTAATTGAATTTTTTTCACAATGAAATATAATTTTTACTATTGAGGATTTACTTTCCATTGATTAGTTGGATGAAAAATGAATTGTAAGTGAGAATCATTGCGATAATCAATGTATTATTATATTAAACTTTAAACAAATTTTCATATAAAAAAGATGATGATCAATAAGAGAGTCAGACAAATACAGCAATACCTAAAATGCAGAGTTCTAGAGGTATTCATGTAATTCCCTTGACTGTAGGTCAGGGTCTAAATCCCGAAATTGTCGGTGTGTTTGTGAGTTTGTGTGTTTGTCCGCAGGGTCAAAGGTCAAAAAACATCCTATAGAATGGGTTCAAAGGTCAAAAAAACATTCTATAGAATGGGTTCAAAGGTCAAAAAAACATCCTATAGAATGGGTTCAAAGGTCAAAAAAACATCCTCAACTGCTATACTATGGGGATACCCTTAGGTCCTGAACTGCTATACTATGCAAGTAAGCATGGCTCCTCAAGTCCTACTTTATAAAGGAGCTCATGGGTCCTAAAGTACCATACTGTAAGTTTAACTGTAGCTCCTCAAGCCTTATACAATGGGTATACCGAAAGGTCCCAAAGCTGTATACTATGAAGGTACCTATAGCTCTTCAAGTTCTATGCTATGAAGGCATCCGTAGTTTCTGAACTTCTATACCATGAAGGTACGTCTAGGCCTTGAAGTGCTATACTATGAAGGTACCACTAGATGCTACCGTTCGCCTCGAACACCAGGATGTTGTTCCAATATAATAGTGAAAAACTAGGGAGTTGGGTAGGCCATTATACAAATGGCATGATGGGACCTCAATATTGCCACTATTATAGGGGTGAAACGTGGGGTTGTTTGGATAGATTAAAGGGTGTCGTAGACATTTCCTTGACTGTAGTGAAGATCTCAATCCAGAAACTGACGGTGTGTTTGTCCGCACACCCTTGGATTCGTCAATTTTTTCGATCAATCAGAATACATTTTTGCTATGGCTCACACATACTCAAGTAGCCTACTACGGGCAGGTTCTCAAGCACTATAGGTTGCAGGCATCCATAGGCCCTCAACTACTACACACCTTTGGGGTACCCTTAGGTCCTCAACTGCTATGTATCCGTGGTATTCGTTATTATCGAGACCTATCCCATAGGCTTTAGTCGTAATATTAATCTCTACTAAAAGGAATGTACTTGTCGCCAGGGTATTAGTCCGATCCTACAGTCAAGGGACCTAGTGGATCGCTTCGATCCACGCTACTTGTTACATAATATGCCTAAAATTCCAACAAATATTAAACCTAATTATTTGATTATAGTCTTAAGACTGATTCACGCATTGAATAACTAGTTTATAAAAGGTTTTATCTTCATCTTTTCTCTCATCCACGCTCATATCTCTGATTTTTAATAAGTTAAATAGCCGTTTCTCTTCGTTTATTTTCTTATTTGTCCATAGAAAGGGTGTTCCAGAAATTCTGAAACGATTTTAAGGTTTGTCATTCTCGCATTCGACAAAAACAAACTATTGAAAACTTTAGCAGATTATTACATATATGAAACACTACGTAATTACAACGTCCGAGATTTATATCTTGCATTACAGATGAGAATCATTAACAACACTATCATATAATGTTTTTGAGATGTTTGTATCTTTCATGTGTGTCAAATCATCTACATCTCAGCTTAGGTAAATGTAGAAGATCTTAAACTTGCTTTTAAAGGATTTGCTATGAACAGCTATATAAAACTTCTAATTATAGATGCCTGTTGTTCTATATTAATAATTAAAAACCTTATTTTGCATGTATTTTAGTTGGAGAAAACAAAAACATCTTGAATTTTTTTCAAAAGAGATACCATCGACAGTTCTACAAAAGCTGCATGAATCAGTTTCTTTTAAAAAGTAAAAAAGTTTGCTAAACATTTTTTCCTACCCACAGTTTAGTGAAACGTAGTCATATTATGTAGGTTTTTCATTTTGAGTATACCACGTATTTTTCATGTTCCACCTTTGCCAAGATGTAAATGATATGGCACACGTGAAAGGCAGGAAAATCTTAAAAACAGTACATAATAGTGCTGTTACTGACTCTCATTCATAATACAAGGTATAAACCTCAAACTTTGTATTTATCTGGAATACTGTTCTAATAATATATTGACTTTCGTAGTAACTCTCACTCTCCTTATATTTTCATCCAAATAATCAATGAAAAGTAAATCTGTGGAAAGAAAAATCGTACATCTCGTATAAATAATATATGAAAAACTAATTAAGTAATGCGATAGACATTTTCTTTCCAACAACAATCTTTTGTTAACGGATCAACATTTTTACTGTCTAGAATAGATGGTAGATTATGTTTTTCTAACATACTCTATAAAATTAATTAGTTCAGCCCTCGCAGCGTCCTGATTTTTTCTATGGGGACGTCCTTTCTGAACAGTGTGTTTTGGGGGGTAAAAATCAGGACGCTGCGAGGGCTGTTAGTTTTTCTTTTTATAGAACTTAGATTTATTATCATTCTTTGAATAAAACCTTAGAAAACCCCTGTATAACGTATTAAAGAAAGAAAAAATGACCTAGAAAACTTTAAATAAATAGGTTATAAGTTAGTATGTATTTTGACATTGAAAGTCTAGACAAATATACATGAAACTAATAACATCTCCACAAAAAAAAAACGTTTTAGAAGGGATTCAATCTCTCCTGATCACATCTGTAAAGAGAGTCGAATCTTTTTACCCGCTTTTTTTAGTGTCTCTTGTCTTTGTTAAGTAAGATTCGACTGTTTGTTGAGAGACAAAACTCTCTCGAGATTCCATTTAAAAACATCAGTAGTTACATAGATAAAAAAAAATATTTCAAAGAAAATATGAATGCAAACTGATACAAGACCAAAAGAATTTGACTCAATAAGTAACGATTTGAAAAAATTGATGCGTCCTGTCTCATCCCGCTATAACTTCGAAAATGTCGTCCCGTCTCATCTCAGGACGGTTATTAAGATATTGTATTCCATGAAATTCTAGTAAAAGACTTTTTAGATATGTCGATAAACATTTTATTTTCGATATATAACTTTGTAGAATACAGTTCTATATATATAAATATTGAGAATGAATGATAATGAAAAATAAAAAAGATAGAAGTTTAAAAGTCAATTTTTAACTTAAGAATAATTGTTTGACTACATAGTGATCAATCTTAGAATTTCAATAAATCAAAATACTGATAAATATATCTATCTTAAACAATCTAATGAGTGTGTTTACAATTCAATAATAACTAGACGGCATTCGAGCATAGCTCGATTGCGAAATACGGTGCGACGAAGTTGAGGAACGTTTGCGAGCTGAATTGCTAGTGATTAAATTTCAGGAAATTATTCAAGTTTGATTGTAATCTACTTTATAATGTTTTTTTCGAAATCAAATAATGCATATTATGGCTGTTTTTTTTTTATAATAGAACATGTGCATCATTCGATTTTTTTTCTTGTACATGTGTCTGAAGAAGAGAAAAAAATGTCTAGAGAGATAGTCAATATATTAATTAACCGTCTAAGTGCAGCTTCACATATCAATTTCACTTTATTTTTCATTCTGATTCTAATCCTGATCAATATCAAAGAATCCATGCAAAACTTAATTAAAATATTCTACCCTCTATAAAGACTTTTCAAGATTCACAAAATAAATAATGTCGCTGTATAAATTAATTGTCCATTCAGCTAGTTGTAAAAGACTTAACAGTTGTTTTTTTGCGCCTATACTGATTTTAATTATCTCAACCATATAAAATCAATCTAACATAGTTTACCTATAAATCCGTATTTTATTTTGGGCAAACCGAATATGATATAGAAAATCTAACAGAAGATATATCATATTCAACACTTTAGCTCCACGATAACGTTTGTCCGACAGCTGGGTGATATTCCGTTCTCTAGATTATCCTAACACAAATTATGGAGCTTGGACGGTCTGTCTAGAAACAGTAATAATAATAATAATAATAAAAAGACGAAAAGAAACTCAATAATACGATGCTCCTAAAGTCGCACCGTATTAAGTTCAGACAAATATAATTTTAGAATTTTTTCTTCTATCCATAATCGAAATGAACTCTTTTAAATAATTAAATAGATGAATATTTGTGGGATAGCTGTATATTTTTGTTTATAATTAGGGGTGCAAATCTTTAAATAGTGCATGGCATCAAATAGCTGTTTACAGAGAAAATAAGTAGCTGAGTATTTATTAAATAGTTATGCTTATTGATAAACTAATACAAATCATTATTATAAATAGCTCTCGATTTAAATATACTTGCAAGAAATAAATAGTTATTGATTATTTTATTAAGTAATGATTGAATACAGTAGTTCAAGGAATCTGTAAGTAATATTTGTGTCTTCACATATAAGACTGAAACATAACATAAAAATCTTTAAAGTGTATCTTTTAGTACTTTTTACATTAATTAGTATAGAATGAAATTGTATCTCTTTTGAAAATGCGCCAAGAAAAATATGAAGTTAAAGTCCAGAAAATAATTCGAATGCTTCTATCATAAGACTTATAATATCACTTTTCTTTCATACTGCCAAACAAAATATGTAAAAATAATTTAGAAAGTTAACAAGAGAAATTAAAAACATAGATTATGATTTTTACAGCAAAAAAAAGGTGTTATTATCGACTATGATTTAGTTTTCTATTAAATTATTAATCAATACTCTTTTTTTATTGATAATAAATTCGCTGCATGAATCATCAAGCAACAACATGAAAATGCAATCCTATAAACTTAAAATTTGTAAAAAGAGAAATACTTTTACTTACTTTTTTTTCATAATTAATTAAGAAGAAAGAAACGAAGTTAATCTCTATGAATCGATACTGAAATGAAAAGAATATATGATTTTCTTTTCAAAAAATTTTAAATTATCCAATATATTAAAATCTCATAGTATAAAAGCATGACTTTTCTTCTAATAACTTCAGATAAATGTGTTTATGAATTAAAAATCGGAGATGTAAAATTATTTATAAAATGACTTAGTTTTATAATGACGAAGAAATATTTATATTTGCAAATTATAATAACTTTAATACCATCAAAGCTTCTTTTAGACATTGTATTTATTTTTATTAAAGAAGTTTTTAAACAATTTTATTTTATTTAGAAAAGGTAAAACAAAAAAAATTGGTCTTACAAAATATTCATAATACTGATTTAAAGTTTTATTTTAGATATACATCAATTTAAAAAATTTGGAGAATATTCACATCATTTTCATGTCAATTTAAAGTGAAGCTATGTATTATCTTTTGAATTTCATAAGGCGTAATTATCTGATGACAAACAAATGTATTAGAATATTTTAATAATATATTCATTTTGTCTATAATGCAAGAAAATGACATAAATGTCTAATTTGATGACATTTTACTTTAACTTCCTTTTATTAAGCTTTTGGTTATAATTTAATGAAAAAATAATAAATGAGGAAACTTGGGATTTTATCAGAAAGTTATGTGTACTACAAAAAGTGCATGAGATAGATGAGTCATTCAAGAAAAGTCTGGATACCAAAATTATCATGAGAAATCTTTTTTCTAAGCACGATTTCTATTGGCTATTTCTCATCCAAAAGGATTTGAGATCAAATATAGCTCATACTTCAACTCTTCCCCTTCATTTATCCTAGGAAAAGTCATTTTTCTCATCATTTTGATTTTTATTGGTTACAGCTCAACCAATGGGGTTTCGAGGCAAAATGCGGCACAGATTCAAGTTCTTTGACTCAGAAAATCTCAGAAGTAACATACTGTACAGTAGATCTATGAATAGTTATTAGTGCCTTTTCGGTATGTGCCATTTTAAGTACAACGAAATTTGTACGAGCACGTGAAACTCCAGCAGATTCAGCAATGCAATATTCATTGAGTAATTTTTGAATTATAGCAATTAGATAAGGTTCACCAGGACCGGCAAGACCATTGATAACAATATGAAATGATTTGAGTATGATGAATCTTCCTTTATTCTCAACCAGAAAGGCATCAGCTATATATACTCTCAAAAAAGAAGAGAAAGAATGTGCTGGTGGTGGAGCGAAACAAACAAAACATATGTGAGACGGAGGGGGATGTACATGTGTTGAACGTCTAAAATATCGTATTAAAACCTTCCTTCCCCTCAAATATCGATCTCAGAACCAAATGCATTGAAATTGCATGAAATTTTCAGTCCTATACCACGTAGTTCTAGGAAGATATTCATCAAACAAGGATCACATAATAACTTATTTTGTTTGAAAGAGTATCTCAAGATGTAGGACATATGAGATTACTTTTTTAAAAATTCTCATTTATCAAGCACAGAAAAGAGTTGACAAGTTCATTTATTGAAAAAACTCAAAAAAAAGATGGCATTATAATTATGAAAATGTTTTTCAATATAATAATAACAGTACTTCATTCAAAAAACAGAGCGTTGTAACATCTACAAATTTTGACCCTCTCTCAAATAAAAAAATATATGACTTTATATTGTAGCATAGTTGAGAATTCTTGCAGATACGAAAAGCTATTGTATGTAAAAAGCCACATGTAGTGATATTTAATAAAATTATTATATCTGTAGCCAAAGTATAAGAAATAGAGCTGAAATTTTCACTGATATTACGATAATCCATCCCTACTGTATTCTAACATTTTCAGCTCTATATGATGTATTGGGATGGAAATCGTAGTTTAAGAAGTCAATGAAGAGAAGAACGATCAGTGATTTTATTTTGAGAAGAATGAGGAAAGGTCTGGATTTTGGTATATGATTAATCAGAACATACCTAAATATAATCGTATAAAACGTTTTTCTCATGTAATTAAAATAAGTGAATCATTGACGATTGATTGAGTAGCAATAACTTTAAAAGAACTTATTTCTCTTCTAACATCAAGTGTTACTGATCATATTTACTTTCATCAATTTCGTTTATCAATATATTATCACCAATTATATGATAAGTTATATTTTTACTTATAAATATTGCAAAACTCTGAAAATACCTAATAGACATAAGAAGATAAGAAGATATTTTTAATTTTATTTGATAAAATGTGTAGGATTAATGTCATGATTATTTATAGAAAATTCAATCTTTTCCACACAATTTATAAAAAAAACATTTTTCTGAACTACTCTTTTTCTAAAAAGTTTTAGCCATCTTTAAAATCACATAAACATATCATTTATCATTTATTTAATCAGTTAAACTTCTTTCAATAAAATTACTTAATCAAAGAATATGTAATATTAGATCTAGAGGATATGACATCATATAGTATATTTTAAGACAAGATCTTGAAACTGATCTATTGAATAAAATATCATTAGTTTATGCAATTTTCAAGGTAGATTAAAAAAATTTTCAGGAGAAGCATAAAAAAGCATTTAATAAATATTAACATCAATTATTGGAAATATTTCATTAAATAAAATTAAAAATATTTTCTTATCTTCAAATTATTACTTAATATTCTCACAACCATTGGATATCTCAAAGTAATAATATACAGATTTAGGTGAACTAACACTTTATGAAATAAAAAAGATTTAATAAAGATATAACTTTTCTTCACTAAAAATGAAAATAAATAAAATGAACAACAACATTTTAGTAATTATTTTAAAAGAATAAGAAATCAACTAGAATGAAATTGATTTTTACCGTTGAAATATTTTTACAAAACTTCAACGTCATATATATTTTCTATTAGCTTTCTTTTGTTAAGAAATACATAGTAATATCATTTATTCTTTATTCACATTAAAAAATCATGAAAAACAAGACAGTTATCTTGATTTTCTCATGAATTTTCCATTAAATGAACATATATCAAGAGTTCATAAAAACTACAAGACACCTTGAAATATGTTGTACTTTCATTTCTCTTGTTTTGCCTTCGGAAAGTATCCATTTTTAATGTATTGAATTAAGCTAGATCATGCATTACTTTAATTAAATTTGTACTAAATCAAGTTCTACTAAAAAAATTGATAAACATTTATGTATTTATTATGGATTAAATAAAAGAAATAAAATAATTATATTACGAACAACATATATTGATTTGTCAATGATAGAATGTTATTTATTAATACCTTTCAAGATTGTGGTGCCACTTGATTAACAGTTTTTATTTTCTGTAGACATCGATCGCCATACATTCTAAAGACGACATGAATGAATTGTTGTCGAAATCGTTCAGATACACATATATATGCATAAAATGAACTCTAAAATAATACAAATAATAAAAAAACATTTTTTTTTAATTTGACTGCCTACCGCGAAACTTAAATTATATAAACAAGTAGTCACAGTACTAGCCAATCGTAATCTTTCAACATTATTTGAATCGCGCATAAAATTTGCGTCTGAGCTAAGAATGGAAGTAATAAGGTAAGGATTTATAGCTAAAAAGACAAAAGCCGTTTGCATGAGAACTATAATTGTTAATTGTTTGTCTAATGCACGTCGAACAACAGGCACAGTTCGATATGCCAAGTGTTTCACATTACGATATGCTAATAAAGCAAAAATAACATCAATAAAAATAGGTAAATAACCAATCAACACGAATGTATAAAACTTGCTATGATATTGTATAAACATATCATTTGAATTCATACAAGTTAGTTTGCCTGTAGTGGGTGATATTATTTGATTATAATAAATCAAATATGGAATTCCATGAAGAAGCCAAATACAAACAAATACAAGAGTTGCACGATGTGCCACTTTGATGTTACTCCATTGTTGCCATTGAGGATTAGAACAAGTAGCTAAAAATTGATCAATTGTTGCCAAACACAAACATGTCAATATAGTTAATGTGCATATAGTACCACAGAATATTCTAAATTTACAATAAAATAATGAGGATAATGTCCAATCAATATTGAAACCATAGATCATGATACGTGAGGAGAAAGTTACGAGCAGCTGCCCAGCGCTAACAGCTGACATAATCATTAAATAAAATGCACATGAATTTTCTCGAAACGTCTTTAAACTAAGAAAAACAATAAGATTAAAGATATTACCAATTACACCAAGTATTAAAATAGGAATGCCGAGATAAATAGTCACTTGTTGAGAGGCATATACCAAAGATAATACATTTGATGTTGACATTTGAGTTCAATATTAATGAAATAAATGTTAGATTTTAAAGTCTTCTTAATTTGTATGTTGCTTTTTTATCTGAAAAGTAAACAATAATTAATACAGTATACTTCATTTCTATGAAGAACATCATTCATTTAGATAAAATTATCAAATATGAATAAAATTTTCAATTATATTACATTCATATAATTAGTGTTCATCAAATAATAGTATAACAAGAAAAAAAAACTGTTCGCATCTTTATATTCTTGATAATATAAATAACATGTCGGAAGTCTTGTAAATAGTACTGTAGGTTCTTTCTTTTCAACAAGAATCTTTGATACTCACTCAGAATTTTTATTGGCAAGACTAGAGGATAGATTATATTATTGTAACATACGCCATAAAATTAATTAATTCTTTTACACAACTTAGATGTTGTCATTCTCTTAAGAAAATGTCAAAAAATTCTAATCTGACGTATTCTAGAAAGAACAGAAATGATCCGTAAAATTTAAATAAAAAATTACTTATAAATTATTATGTCGTTTGACATTGACACTCTAGATAAACTTGCATGGATGTACACACATTATATTTGAAATTAGTTGCATCTGAAGAAAACGTTTCTAGAAAGGACTCGGGCCACCTTAAGCATGCCTGTATAGAAAGCAGGATCCTCTTGCTTACTTTTTTTTTATAGAGACTCACGCGTTTCTTAAGCAAGATTCCATCGTTTGTAGATGAGATCTGAAGCTTTCTACATCAAGGGGATTGAGATCCTTCAAAACCTCATCTGAGTATGCTAGTATTTGAAATGATAAAACAATATTTCAGAAAAAATAAAGATGCAAACTGACGTAAGAAGAAAAGAGTTTGACACAATAAATAAGGATTTGGAAGTACTTGTGCATTCTCATTATTTAAACTATTAGTAGATTATTTTTCTGATTTTATAGTATTCTGATAAATTCTCATCTTATTATTTTTATTAAATCTATCGAAGAAAAAAGCAAATAACATTAGTAAATTAGAAGATTAAAATCTTGATGTCTCAGTCAATAGCTAAAAATGCCTTTAAACATAAAAAAAATGCACTTTTTTGAAAATATCTCATCAGAATCTTAATGAATGAAGAGAATGGTAACAATATGACTTTAAATGATTACTATTTTGAATGGCATATGATAACTATCTAATATGGAAAAAGAAAATTGTACGTATTTGCACTCAATAAAGTTCAACTAAATCTTCAAAAACATAGATGATTGCTGTGTGTAATTTCAAAGTTCTCTTTTCGAAGTAATTAAAACAAATACTCGCAATAGAATAATTAATGAATATCGACGAAATCAAAAGTGAAACTAAGAGAAGTGAGCTTCTCTGTAAGTATCTTAAGCCCCTTCCTAATATTTTTGTTCAGATAACGCGATGTGTAACAAGTATTTAGGTGTTTTATGTATATTATCAATTGAAAATTTTTTGAAATCTTAAGTGCAAAGGACTACATGTTAAAATAAAATTTTTTGTGGCTGCCTCGTTGTTATTTCTAAGACAGAAAAAACAATTTTTATTATTTTCTCTTGTTGAATATAAATCGATAAATCCACGTATTTAAATGAATAGCTTCTAGTTGCTCTCTGGAGTTAATTAATCTCTTAATTTTCTTTGACGTATATATACATACGTTCTTCATTTATTCACTGTTGTTATATGCCTCGTGTATTGTTTATTCTCTGTAGGATCGTTCCTTCTTAGCTTAATATCATTTTGCGGTTCTTCCGGATAAAAAATGTCGTCTTTTTATTACTTTAAATACAGAATAATGTTTCATCTCGTCTATTTGATTTTTGCCTGGGTATCATCAAAGAAAGTGTGGATTACGAAAATCAATTATTACTGGAAGACTATCGACAAGGAAATCTCTTCATTATCTATAATTATTCAACATTTTCTTTCGTTTATTTTAAAAACATCTTAATCAAAATGAACTCAAAGAAAATACGTGAGAAATGTAACAAATTTTCGCTTCGCGAAAAATTATTATATTTTCGAATTCAATTGTCCTCTATGGAAGCTAAAAACAAATACAAAGGGTTTTTAAAAAAATTTTATATTGAAATGCAATCACTACGGTTAATCTTTGTTTTTATTTATCTGCATGTTCACTCAACTCACCTTTCACCTCTTTATATTATTCGGAAATTGTATTTCGATTGTAGTAGCGTATCCAGGATTTTTGAGGCAATGGGCAAGGTTTATCTTGATAGGTCAAAACCTTTTTATTGATAACGTAAAAAAACACAAAAAAATAATATGTGATTCTCCTAATAACAAAAAAAAAATAAACATGGTTATTATTATAATATAAAAAAAAATGAGAAATATCTTATTTGGATCTATATTTAGATTAGATGTGGCACTTTAATTTTATTTAAACCTAAAGTAAATTTTCTTTTTGGCGTCTTATAGGTTGCAGACGGTCTAGCGAGCATTAATTGACTAGCCAGGACAGTTATAAGCATAAAAAAGATAACTTAATTTAACTTTAAAAAGTAAAGTTAAACTGCTATACCTAATCAAGAATCGACGAGAATATTTATAATCGTTCGGATATAATGTTGGAAACGAATATTTCCTATCAGATTTAAACGGATTTGATTATAGAGAATATTTCAAATCATCATCAATTGATAGTTTATTTAATACATAATAACCGGTATTATTTGCATTAGTCTCGAGTCAACAATATCATTTTCAATTCATTACTTTCGAGATTAAAATTAACTTCATTACTTACTTGATCTAAATCTTCAGAATCATCATTAATTATTACAGTTATAAATATACTAATTGCAGGTATATTCAAATCTTGTGTTAAATTTTCAGTATTAGTACACATTTTTTGGAAGAAAAATTGTAGTTTAATAATCTATGGGATCGTTTTTCATTCGACATAGCTTAGTATTAGTACTTTTTAAATCAGAACAGTAAAATGATAAGTACATAATTGTATATATGCATATTTGTTGTTTTCCTTTTTCTTTCATCATTTCTTATAATTTGGTATAGAATAAGATGAACTATAACCTATCTTGTCTAGTTTACCGTTTTGGTCATTCATCTATACCAGTATTATCAGCAAAATTAAAAGAAAAAAGAAAAGAACAAATATGTATATATAAGATTGTGCATTTATCATTTTGTCATTCTGTTTTCTTCTATTTAATTATTAAAAGAAGAACAAAGAGTGCATGTGTGATTTAAGTAAAAAAATACAGGTGCCAATTAATTAAAAAATAAAAAAAATGACACTGAAAAGAAAAACTTCCTAATTAAACTTATAATGAGCAAGTGTCTAAACTCATCAGACAATTGTCCGTTTGTCAGCCCCTCGCTACGCCACTGAATATATTATTTCTAGCACTTCTATCAGACACAAGGATTATAGAGAGAGTAGATGAAAGATAAAAAGAAAGAAAATAACGGAAAGGAACATAATTAAACGAGATGTTCTATTAATCATTTCGATGATCCTTACTGTTGGCTTATTATGTTAGACATAAATCCATATAATATGATTAAAATTCTTTCAAATTTAGTTTCAACAAATTTCTGTATTATTAAACCATCAAGAAACGCTTCCTTTCACGATCAGGAAGTTCGTAAACATTTATTTGATATTATTGTTTCTATAATCAACAGTTCTCAGTTTTATGTGAAAAATGATGCTTCTCTCGTCGATTTCAATGATGATGAAAGCAGTGAAATTGATATGAATCTAAATGAATCCTTCAAAAATGACGACTGTGTTTATGGTAACAGAGAAAATTTTTCTACTTCGATCTTATAGTCTTGAATACATGCAAGAGATAATCGACTATTTCAATGAGAACGATCCAAAAAACAGGTAAACGAAAACGGCAATGAAACAATGTTCCATGTAGATAGTATATTATTTGTTTTCGCTCTTGTTTGACAACTAATAAAAGTAAAAGACAAACTTGATAGGATCGATGCATATGTTTCTAGTCGTTTTGAAAAAGCTCGCAAGGAATATTTATTAGTGCACAATAATGATTTGAAGCTCTACAGTCTATAGAAGACGAAGAAAATACGTTTGACTGATTTTATTACCTCAGATTATTGGCTGCTACATTTTAAGCCTATTCATCATATCCGCATTCGTAAAATCATAAAACTTGTCACAAAAAAAAGAAGCTAGAAACGAAGTAATCTATGATAAACATGAATGGTAACGGTGTTGGTCCTCTGTTTCTCTATGTCAAAGAGTCTATGAACAAATTTAGTGATACTATTAAGATTTAAAACATAAAAAAATGTTGTAGTTACCTGTAACAAATCAGGTAAGTTAACAGAATCATTGATAAAATATTGGCGAGATTCGGTATTAGAATCGACTATAGATTCAAAAACTACCTTCTCTTGTCTGACTGTTGGAGAGCATAAGGAGATAAGGCTCTCTATATAAAAATGTAAAACTACACTCGACTAGAACTATCAAAAAATGACATCAATGATTCAATCATTTGATTTATATTTTAATAGATAATAAATACGTCCTACAAAATGTTCATTATAAGCAAATTATGAACACTTACAATATCGATTTAAAGCTTTTTTATTTTATAAATAGTTGTATACGATGTTTTTAATATAGTTCTGAATAAATGAAGTAAATTTAAATACTTGGAGAACATTTGCATAATTTCCATGTGAATTCGAAGTGGAAATATTCATTGTTTTTTGAATTTGATCAGATACAATGAGCCTTATTCATCATTCGCTCGTTGCCCACGAACATGAATAAAAACGGCCATACAGTATGTCATCTGTTGCCAAGACCAGTGTCTTCGCTTTTATATATATATATATATATATATCTTGTTATCCTTTTCTCTAGCCTCTCTAAAAGACGAGATGTTAAATTATCACATTCTTTCTTCTCTTCTCTTTTGATATTTTTAATTCTTTGATCTTATTCTACTTTCTACTTTTGAGAAAATCATGAATATCGAAAAGCACGTCTTCTACTTTGCGGACATTTTTTTTTAATTGGTGAAACAAAGTATCCGCAAAGTAGAATTAGCCTCGAGAAGATGAGACAGTTGTTTGACGTCAAGCATCATCTATATATATAAAGAAGAATGTCTGTCTGTCTGTCTGTTCGCTATGCATTCGGTCCCTGTACAAGCTAGCGTCACCAAACTTTCCATGGTGTATCTCCAGGCTCGGAGGAAGGTCATAGCGGGGTCACCCGCCGAGGATGTGAGATGGGGTGTGGATGAAATCTCATCCAGATAGTATTGTCTTAACTAACACTACCAAACTTAAGGCGGTGGTTTCCTAAGTCCAGCGGTGGCTTTATACAGTGCTTTTACAATTAGTAGGAGTAGTATGGTGGTGTTTGGGTGAAATTTCACCTAAGTTATATGGGAATGAAATTTGCACAAATTTTTCAGAAATTTAGCGAATTTGTTATGATTCTAGGATGAATCATTTCGTATCGATGGTTCTTTGGTTTAAATGTGAAAATCGAATGCTTCTAATAGGCTATAAGAGAAAAAAATATATACAAGTGTTTCCTTGACTCACAACTATGGTGTATCCATTAGTTTTCTATGACTCACAAAAACAACGTATTTGTTGTTTTTCTTAACTCACAACGATGAAGTATCTATATATATAAAGAAGAACGTTTGTCTGTTCGCTATGCATTCAGTCCGTGTGATAGGTAGCGTCACAAAAGTTTCCATACTACTTACTTAGCTTCTGAGAAAAGTCATATTGAGTTTGGAAACACCAAACGGGGGTGTGTGGAAGGGGCTGGGTGAATTTTCGTCGCGATCAATACAGATCGAGATGCTGATGAGTCTGTTCGCTATGTATTTATTCATCATGAGAGATATCATTACGGAACTATCCGCATCAGTTCCGTGAGTGCGCTAATGAAAGTCGGCAGAGTGATTGGGGATGAGAAAGGAAGGCGTGCGTGAAACTTCATCCAAGTCTTAAAAGACTGTGATTTTATTCACTTTCTAATCAAATGACGCAGTTCAATGCAATTTTGAAAGTGATCGTGTCCAAAGTGGATGCGAGTGAGGGTGTCAGCTTGAGTCCAGTGAGAAAAGTCCCACTGAAGTTGCCTTATGCACGGCGGGAAAAGTCCTATGAAAGAGGCCTCACGCACGGCGAGAAGAGTTTTATGGCGAATACCTAACGCAGAGCAGGAACAATCCTGTTAAAGATGCCTGACGCATACCGGTAAAAGTCCTGTCATAGAGGTTTCAGGAATGACGAGAAAATTTCTGTTACCAATGATTCAGCCACAGCGAGGAACAGTCCTGTAAAAGACATGTTATGTACAGCAGAAAAAGTCAGATGGAAGATGCAAAACTTTAACCATATTCTCTTTACAGTGGGTACCTCCTCTAGTATTAAATATTTTGTTAAAGCGAATTGTTTTTATCCACAGAATTTTACAAAAAGAAATATATTAAATAATTTTTACATCAAACATTTCATCCGTGATACTAATATTTGCACAACTATCAAGGGAAACACTGACGACTTTCGTTTTTAAGTTCTTCTTACCTGAATTTATGAAAAATGAGTAACTACTTTTCTCGCTCTGTAGTGATCTTTATGTGAAAATATACTAGTTTTTATAAAATTCTGTGGATAAAAAAATTCGCTTTAACAAAATATTTAATATGATGCTTGACGTCAAATAACTGTCGCATCTGCTCGAGGCTAATTCTACTTCGCGGATACTTTTTTTCACCAATTAAAAAAAAATGTCCGCAAAGTAGAAGACGTGCTTCTCGATATTCATGATTTTCTCAAAAGTGGAAAGTAGAATAAGATCAAAGAATTAAAAATATCAAAAGAGAAGAGAAGAAAGAATGTGATAATTTAACATCTCGTCTCTTAGAGAGGCTAGAGAAAAGGATAACAAGAGAGATAGATAAAAGCGAAGATACTGGTCTTGGCAACAGATGACATACTGTATGACCGTTTTTATTCATGTTCGTGGGCAACAAGCGAATGATGAATAAGGCTCATTAACTGATGATAATAAACGTAGTAGAACATTTCAATAATGTACCTATTTTGTATATATAATACTACGAGGACATATAAAAATCGAATACAATGACGTTTTATCTTAATTTCTGTTTGTTTAAGTTTTTGGTCATGACTTCAGAAAAAAGAACATGATTTCGCTTATAATGTTCGGATATATTATTTCCAATGAAGATTTCATCTATTACTTACTTGAAAAATCTAGAATAAAAATCTCTCAAAAATGTACAAAAAATTTGATTCGATTTATTTTTCTCCGTTAATATAGTCCAACAAAATTCAACTTTATTTTCATATCATGTCGAATCGATATTAATAACATAAATTAATTCAAACTATGTTTTATCATTAATATTAAGAGTTTCATACAAATTCAAATTTATTAATAATTTTCTGATGAGCCTATCATTAAATCAAAATTAGAACAAATATATACTAATTTAAAAGAGAAATTATAATGTTTAAAAAGTAGAAAATGTCAATTAAATTTTGGGTGGTGGTGGAAGTAATTCTTTGCCAGTTTCATCGTGAGGAACATCTCTTTTTAGTGGAGGTAATATTCGTAATGGATGAAATATTGACCAAGTAATAAGTGCAAAAACAATAGGAATTAAATGACCTGCATAATACCAATATTCATATTGATTAAGTGCAAAAAATATTGAAGGAATAGATAGTGCTTGAATGTAAATAGCTTCAATTAAAACACATGTACTTGATACACCTAATAATGGTAAAACATAAAGACGACGAGCATGTGGTACTGCTAAATACCAAACAATATAAAAAAGTATAGCTAAACCAAGAATAAATCCAGCTGATCCTTGTCGAAAATGAAAACTTAAATAACGATGGTTTGTACTAAAAGAAAGTTCATTAGCAACACTAAGAAGAACATCACCTATTATTGCTCCAATTATAACAACAATATCAATTATTCGATCAAATATTCCACGTGGTTTTTTTCCTCGTAATTCGACTAAACAATGATAATTAGCCAAAAGTAAAAATCGAGGAGGTATACTTAACATTGGTGCAGTTATTCTATATAATTTTTTTGTATTTAATATATTGATATCAAGTGTAGCACGTAATACAAGTTCAATAAATGTTGTCAAATGTGATACAAAGATGAATATGCACAAAGGAGGTGGACGACATTTTACACGTATTGATTGAATAAACCATCCAATTAATGATATAGATATCAAAATTGCAAAAATACTGGCAGTAACATATGATGGAGTATACGAATAAAATGGATATTTCGTCTCAGTTAAATTCATCATAGTTACAATTTTTTTCTTTTATATCAACTTATTGTAGAATGAGGTAAGAACTATTGATTTTATTAACATAAAAAACGAACGAGGGAAAAATTATGTATTTATAATACAAAAAGAATGATTTTTTCATTATTCTCTATGAATGAATAGTCACATGCATAGTCTATTCATGCATACGGTACAGAACGAATACTTAAAGTACGATTAAGTATGTACCTTAATAACACACTAATAGTACATATTAAAAATTATTTGAAAGAAGACGCTGTGCATAGAAAAAAAAATAAAAGAAAAAAAACCATTTATGTACTATATTTCTGACATGTCTAAAAGAGGATGGTTCTTCCATAACGAATCTGTTACATACGAATAATGTTTATGTTTACTAAACATACATTCCTACTTTTCATTGATAAGAATAGTACGAAAAAAAACAAGACATTAATATTGGCAAAAGACGATGGCCCATGTTTTCTAGTTCATAACGTCATTGTCATAAAAAAAACATATATAGACATATACTAAAAACAAATGTGATATATGTGCAATAATTATTCTCTAATACATTCTCCTTTAAGATTTTAAAAAAATATCTAAAACTAACAACAGTTACTAAACAATTTTGAATAATAAAACTATATAATGCCATAATAAAATGATAATTTCAAGTATACACTGGAATATAATTAAGACATGTACATATAATAAAAAAGTAACACATGTTTTACAAGAGACGACAATAAAATAATATTTGAAATATTCTGTATATCTAATGGATATCGTAGACTAAATGGATGTACTTTCCATTTCAATTACTTCATACATTATATTTAAAATAACAAAAGATATGCTATTAGATGTAACGTGAAAAGTTCTACAATTTACAAAATAACACTTAATCAAATTGTGCACTTTTTATTTCTAAAAAAAATGAATCAAAATTCTACGCGATCAATTTTCATGACCTCAAAAGTGGTGGCATAACTAGGGGGGCTAGCCCGAGCATCAAGAAAAAAATGGAATGAAAATAAAGATTTGCCATTAATTTTTTGCCTTATTGTGCTGACTGTGTGACCTCGAAAAACCGTTAGTGGATGACATTTATATAATAAATTCTAGACTAATTGATAACAAAGCAGCGTCTGATATATGATTAGTGTTTTGTTTCTATCTGTGTTGCTATGTTGTAATATACTCCTGTTGTAAACTCAGTTTACTTCATATCTATTATTTCTTTTCTCTTGATGAACATCTTTTTCATCTCGATGCGTTTCTGTAGATATCATTTCATAATATCTTCTCCTAAATGTATTAGTTAACCTTTCTTACACTTTGAGACATCTCTTCGAATGTCATATCCTTCCGATATCTTTTACCTGGATTTCTTTCTGTGGATATCATCTCTTCTGGTATTCTATGCACATCACTGCCTATAGATAAATAATCATCATATGTATATAACTTGCATTTTTTTGTATAAACATACATCGTCGTGATCTTCTATTTAATCTTTTTAACGTCATCAATTAAAGATATCGACTCAACATTGTGATATACAATACAAAGAAATTAACAAGTGACCCCTTAATAATATTTCAAAAATCAAACTCGACCGTTCACAAATGGAACAAATGCTATAGTGTGACAACGAAGAAGAAGAGCAATTTCTACAAGATTCAAAAATTGTTTAACTATAAGTACACTTGGTAAACAGGAAGAAATCGATAGTAAAAGCAAATATAGAAGTGCTATTTTTTACCCAATGATTGCTACTATTCTTATTGGGATGAACGATTATTTTTCTAAAAAAAATATAGAAATTCTTAGTGGTGTTTCATATTTATCACCGGATAATCCAGCATTTTTAGATGTACAACAATTAAAGAAGTTATTTATTATATTACTTGTGATATTTGATTATTATCCAATGAATTTCAAGTATTAAAACCTATGCAGAAACAATCGAAATCAGAAAATATAGTTGATTTATGTCTTGAAATTTTATCATTACAACAAACATTTCCTACTACCATAATCGTTCTTATGAGTGCTATTACTATTCCTGTATCATTAGACACAACAGAACGAACTTTCAGTAGAATGAAACTTATCAAAACTGCTGCACGCAACAGTATGTCTGACGTTAGACTAACGAGGCAACATCATCAGGTGCTCTCCTCCGATATCAATGAATTTTTATCCACAAATAGTCCATAGTGTGCTAGTCAAAACCCTGAAAGGATTCGGGTTCCTATTGAGATATGGCGAAGTTATTGGATTTCCAATATGTCCATTTCCAAAAGATTCCTGTTAAGGATCCTAGGTATGAAAATAATCGTATTTTTGAAGTGTGGTCTAAAACTCCACGTATGCAAATGTCTTAACTAGACTAGCCTGTGTAGAAAAATTTAGAAATTTCAACCAAAGTCTCGTCGAGATACGAAGCTTTCAAAAAATGCGTGTTATATACACTATATGTAGAGAAGGACTTAAAATTTAAAAGTTCTACATCTCGACAAGTCTTTGTTCAAAACTTCGAAACTTTTCTACACAAACTAGTCTAGTTAAGACCTTTGCATGAGTGGAGTCCCAGACCAAAATTCAAAAATACGATTATTTTCATACCTAGGGTCCTCCACAAGGATCTTTTGGAAATAGACATGTTGGAAATCCAATAACTTCGTCATATTTCAATAGAAACCCGAATCCTTTCAAGGTTTTGGCTAGGCCACTATGGAGTATCTGTGGACAAAAACTCATTGATATCGGAGGAGAGCACCTGGCGATGTTGCCTCGTAAGTGTCTTGTATTTATTACTCATTGAGAGAGATTTTTCTCTTGATTATGAAAAGACAGTTGACGCTTTTACACTTTTTTTGTATTCAATTTATTGTGCCATGAAGGGTTCACAAATTAGAAAAAAAAAAAGGAGGAATAATAACAACTTTAGATATTTACGAACACAATACATTTGATTTATCATTATATAATCAGTTGGTAGTAGTGAAGATATATGTAGGTATTTTTCTGATAGATAAGAGTAGTGAAAAAGAGAAAAAATATATTGAAGAAAAACATATACATTTAGAACATGAATTAGAATATAGTAAAATATATATATACACATACACATATACGTATACATATATATATACACTAGTGACACCTATTAAATGGTAATTAACAGAGGTTAACACATGCATATCAAACTGTTTCATTTGTTTCTAGTCTAACCAGTCTTCGTTTCGATGAGAAATGTATATTAAGAGATATATTTATTTATTTTTTT
>JAJEKB010021543.1:1444240-1467137 GCA_022393335.1 Macrotrachela quadricornifera | reverse complement strand
GAGCTCATCGAGTTCTACTCTGGAACTCTTTGGAACAGTTGGAGCAGGTTCCTGGACGAATCTTGGCAGGATTTACTCGAATATGAGGCTAACTTCACCTACGTAGTCGGTAGAGTTGATTTCCAGATAACGTAAGATTTTGACAATTGTGGTTCCACATTGCTGTTGCACCACCTGACAAAAATCTTCAAGTCGCAGCTCGAAAATGTTATCAGGTAATGGCATAGGTATTACAAGATTTTTATTAGAAGCAATGTAAGAAATTCTAACTAGAAATTTTTTATATTAAAATCTGAACGATTAATTAATCGATTGAATCATAACAAACATGGAAAAATTTTAATAGCAAATATTCCATGATTGTCTTTATATAATAAATGAATATCAAAATCTAATAAAAAATCGATTACTTTAACTTCGAAAAACACATTATTATTGAAAAAAAATCTAATAAATACATAATAAATAAGCGTTACAGTTTCTTATATTGCCTTGTTCTACATAATTATAGCAATTCTAGAGAATAAACAATAAAAACAATTATTTTCTGATGAGATAAAATACCTAATTTGATTGACGTGAAATCGATGAAGTTGATTGAGTTTGACTTTGTTCATTGTCACAAGTATCATCATTGTGGATTAAATTTTACTTGCGTTCAGTCATCAATAAGCACTTGCCAGATTTGATTAAATGTCGATAGATATTCGAAAACTGAAATAAGAAGTCTTTTTAAAGTAGAAAACTCTTTAGAAATAATCTTTATTTTCTCAAGTAGAATAAACATTAAATAATCAAGGTTAATCTTAAAATCAACTGATAGATTTTGTTTCATTAATTTTTTTGTAGTTCTTGCTGATATAGAAGCAAGAAGTAGACGAGAAGGTTCTTTTTAAACTATTTTAGTTTTAACATGCCAGATACATATATAGATCGTTATAGAAATGAACTTTTGATATGATTGAACAAGGTAATAAAGATTTAAATCCTCAAAAAAGCTTAATAGACAGAGTAAGCACAAAATAAAATGAGTACACTGACCAATTGTAAGAATTAAATAAATCAGTTTCTTACCACAAGAATTCCTTATTTTTGTACCACGTTTACAAATCATCACAATTCCATCTTGTTGCTTGTTTAAGTCTAATCGAACATCAACACCTTCCTTAAAAATAGTATTTACTAAGTTTAATTTCATGTTTATTCTTGTTAAATCAATTAATAATAGTTCGTGTAATTCTACTTGTTATTTCATTCGTAAGAGGATTAAATGTAGTTCGAGAATAAGAAAGTATAGATGTATATGAAGGAGAAGATGCATGAGTTGAAGGATGAAATATTGATGAAGCATTTTGTGGTGGAATGATCGATATCGAGCTTTTAGCTAATGACATTAAGGAATTAATAGCATGAAATCGTTCAGCTTGTTTATTGACTTCTTCTCGTTTCTTTTTAAAGAATGACAGATCCATCACTTAATGTAATACAAGTATTTTTCTTCAGTTTATTTAATTGATCAGATTTCAATTGAATAAACAGCGTGTATGAATTTCACGTGAAAGATAGGAATAAATGGAAAAAAAAAACGAACAAGACGTACAAATTTTTTTTTCTTACATCCTGTCTCGTATTATAATGGTGAATGAATATGAGACAGCAGAACAGAAGAATATCTAGGTTGTAAATAAGCTATCTATCGCTCATTATTTTTCTCTTAAATTTATTTTATTGGAACGATATGTACTACAGTAATATAATTTGTCTAGACCTAAGAACTAAGCGACAAGCATTTTTGTTGCTGTTAAAAAACACTATACTCAATGATTGTCAATAAATGTCAATGATTGTCAAAGATTGTCAATGACTTATTTGATTGCAACCAGCTTTTTCCCCCCTTGAAAAAAACTTTATATAAATACATTATAATGAAGTTGAATACGATAGTACGCGTAATCATTTTTTTTGGTTTTATTTTTTCAAATTTTCATGCAAAACGACGAGGAGGAAGTGGAAAATCACGAATAGGTATAAAAATATCTTAATAATAGATAAATCAATCTCATTTAATTGAAAAATATAGGTTCTTCTCGTTATTCTTCTAATGATCAATCATCATCTACTATTGGGAAAACATCTGGCGGAATTATTTTCTTAATATTTTCTGGTAAAATATTTTGGAAAATCTATAAATGGAATCGAAATCGACGAATTCGTAAACGTATTCAACAACAAATATATATCCTTAATAATATCCAAACACGTCTATTACAAACATCGAATGCTGAACAATTTGATGATACAAATTTAATGAACAATGATAAAGATGTAAGAGAAAAACAAGAGAATTGTTTATATTCTAGGAAATATCTCATAATAAAAATAATATATATTAAATCATTAATCATACTTATAATTAATACAAAAAAAATATCATTTGTTCTCTTTAGATTTCATGTCAACAATCTTCAATGTTAAATTTACCAAATGAATCCATTGAAAACGCACCTATAACATTTATCAATAAAGATCAATTAGAACAAACAGAGACACAATATTCAAACAAAAAAGAAAATTATTCAATAACTCTTCCTATCGAAAATATTAAATCGCCACCATTTACACACTTCATAACTTCTGTATAAACGACTTTAATTAGAAAGGATTATTCATTTACATTACTAATTTCTAAAATAAAAAAAAATAATATGATATAACACAGTCCAATAAAAGAAGTAAACGATATAATTTCAAGTATGTTGCATTAAAAGCACAAGTCACATATAGTTATATATATATCAGTAAATAACAAAAAGCCCATACATGATTTCGAAGATGTGCTCAAAAAATAAGGATGATATTATAGCAATAAAACTACGAAATATTTTCGTCTTTTTTTACCATTTCGATATATGAGATAACCAAATTAATATCCATAATAAAGATAAAATAGTCTTGCTTTATTTCTCTAATAATATACAATATAAATTAGTAATTGAAAGACTATTAGTACTATTAAAAATAAGTTATATAAAGAAGAAAACAAACACGTAGGAATATTAATAATAATAACAAATATATACATATTTGTTTATTACTTCACTTATTATTATTTTTCTTTTGTATACTAATTTAAAACACAGAAATCATCATATTAAAATTAAAGCAGGTGTAAAAATACTTTAGAAATATAAGAGAAATATTACTTTTATATAAAATATAGGTTCTTCCGATTATTCATCAAGTGATGTTTCTGGTAAAGCATTATTACATTCTGAAACAGTCATTTTAGGAATTCTTTTTACATTATCATTTTATACAACTGGAATAAGTCTAAGACTTTATAGATATTACTAAAACAATCGATATCGTAAACATGATCAACAACAAATGGATCATCTTATTGATATGCATTAAAATCTATTACAAGATTTCACTGTTAATCACTTAAATACGATGAATTTACCGACAAATGAAACAAATGTAAGAGATATAGAAAATTCCTTTTACTTTACAATAATATAGTTAAAGCTTTTCGATCCTATCGTAATCTATACACTTTTCAGATTTACATATGATGAGCAACATATTTTTCTTATTCATTAAACCCATAATTAAGAATAATAAAATCTTTTATTTTATGTAATTATCATTTAAACAATCAAACTCAATTCAATTTATTTTGATGCCTCTATTTGCTCAACAGATTGATGATGCGTCTGAAAAACCGATTGATAGAAATGAATTAGAACAAATATATATTCAAGATTTAACCTATTCACAACAAACAATAAACAAAGAAAAAACATTGCTTAACATTTGTTCTTATAGAAAATGCTAAAACATAATCATACATAAATTAATTAATACATAGTTGAAAAGAGTAAAGAAGTTTTTAAAAGTAATATTATCTTAGAAATTTCTTTTCAAATATTGATAATTAAATACAAAATTAACTTTGTCAAATATTTTTAATTGCCTTATGAGCTAGTTTTGTTTTTCATAAATAATTAAAATGATTATTTATTTAGATTTTCTATCAGAACCACAAACAGCAATTGGAATATGACACTGAAAAATATACATTATAGGTGGCATAGCACTATGAGAATACGAGTAAATAACATAATGGCAGTACATATTTTAGCTATAAATTGTTAAGAGTACAATACAATAAAAAAATATCTTCTCTATCCACTGTATGAGACAGTTAGTACAAAGGAAAAGTAGCGATATGCTAATAATGACTGATGTGATACGTAACTATTTGTTTTCATAAAAACTATATCTTTCTTTTTATTTCACATATAGACTCTTTCAACTATTACTTGAGTGAATTATCATGTGTTCCTATAAAATCAATTCTGGAAATCATTATTCTATTATCATTTGTAAATGTGAAATATTTTGACAAAATATAACGTCATCAAAAACAAATATCGATTGTTTATCGCTCGGACGAATTTATTTTATTAACGAATGAAATATATATAAGAAAAATAACTAGCAATTTCCTACTATTTTTCGAAATTATTTATTCTGTTTCGTTATCATCTAATCGATCATATAGAATTCGGCATATTTAGATGCCTCTGTTCATTGAACTCTCAACTAATGCATCGAAGAGAATATTCGAGAAAAATGCATTAAAACAATCAGAGAATTAAAATTTATCGTGAGACTTTAAAGTATTTTTAAATATTTAATAATAAAAATTTTTCTTTCTAATTTTGTTCTAAAATAAAATGGATATTAAACAAATGCACTAAATAGCATATAGTTTAGAAACACAGATATTTTAAAGATGAAATTTTTCTATATATATTTTTTTCATTTATTAATTTACTTAATATAAAATTGAATAAACAGACAAAAATGGACATATTATAATTCAAAATAGATTGCATCTCAAAAAATCAAAAATTATATATATAAATACATAATAAAAGCATAGAACATACTTTTCAGGAAAGAAAAGATATATGATAACAATACATTTCTAGTGCATTTTTTTCTTCTTATCCTACTGTTTTCTTTATGACTATTCCAATTAGAGAATTTACTAAATTAATAAATATAAGAATTGTGATGTAATCTTGTTGATAGAAGATAAATATAATAATAAATGAGAATCTTTTATTACTATACCAAACAAATTAGCATAGAGAAAAGAAATATTGGTATGCAAGTAATTGTCAAAGTTATGACTAATTGTTTCTCTCCTATTAACTACTATATAATTATTTATCACAACATGAAAATCGAAAGATATTATAATGACATCTAAATGCTTGATATTTATTGTTATGTTTCTTATAATTTTTCTATTAAATTCTGATGCAAAAGCTCGAGGAGGTGGAAGTAAATCAAGAATAAGTATAAATATAGCTTTAAAACTATAAAAATGAATATTTTTTATATTGAAATTCTAGGTGCACATAGTTATTCTGCCGGTAATTTATCTAATGAATCACCACAAGATCCTGGAAGAGCAATTTTAGCAGTTATTTTCATGATTTTATCTTGTGGAGGTGGAATTGCATGGAAAATCTATAGATGTTATAGAACAAAAGAACGTTTTAAATGTGTTCAACCACAAATTCCATATCCTAATATTATTTTCTCAAATTCAATGTCAACACCTATTAGTAATCGATTAAATGAAACAGATGTAAGAGAATTAAATATTTTCATTATAGAATAATTTTATTTTTTTTAGTTATCACCTACAAGATTTCCTGTTATATCATCATCGATTGAATCATTTGATCATATATCTGAAAAAGTGATTGATGAAAAACCATTAGAAGAAATACAAATTCAAAAAACAAGAAACAAAGAAGAACAATGTTCGATTAATATTCCTACTGAAGATATTTGTATATTATCATCATCATTATCACGTACCAATCGAATCAGTACTTTGCTATAAATATATTTTATAAACAAATTTTTGTGTTCTTTATTAAATGTTTTGTTAAACTAAATCAATAAATCATATACATATCTAAAATGAAATTCTTATATTTCACTAAAAATTTCAAACTCGAATTCCAATCAGAAAAAAATACAATCGAAATAAGACCATTTGTAATAGACAGTATAAAGATTACAAATAACAAAGATCTACAAAAATGTGCGGACATAATATATATTCAAAATAATCATTTATTTAAATTGATTTTTAATATTAAAACCAACAAGAAAGTAAATGCAAGAATTTACGTTGAAAATATTCGGTATAAACAAAACAAATAATATGTTTGAAGAAGAGTAATGAATGAATGACAAAAAACAGCATATGTTTTAGAAAAGAAATGACATTCTTTAATAGGAAAATGTCATCATACCACAATTGATCTAGAATATTTTCTTTCTTTTCTCTACCATTTATGTTTTTAGATTATTGTCTCTTTATGATCATTCTGATCGGAAAATCTATCAATTAATACATCGAAAAATTATATAACAGTTTTATTTTATCGTATTGATGGGATATAAAATAAGAATTAATTGTTACTGTATAAAACAAGTAATATAAACCAAAAAAAACGAAACGTTGGTATGCAAATAATTGTTTGTATTCTATTAATTACTATATAATTATTCATCACAAGATAGAAATTACGTAATATTACAATGATATCTAAACGAATGATAATGATTTTAATATTTCTTGTATTTATTTGTTTGGATTCTAATGCAATAGGTCGAGGAGGTGGAAGTAAATCAAGAATAGGTATAGATATAACTTTAAACCTATAAAATGAATATTTTTTATATTGAAATTTTAGGTTCTCATAGTTATTCTGCAGATAATTTATCTCATGGACCATTTCAAGATCCTGGAAGAGCAATTCTTGCAATTATTTTCATGATTTTATCTTGTGGAGGTGGAATTGGATGGAGAATTTATAGATGTTGTAGAAATACACAACGTTCTAAGAGTATCCAACCACAAATTCCTTATTCTAATAATACTTCTACATATTTAATTTTAACACCTACTGTTAATCGATTGAATCAAAGAGATGTAAGAGAATTAGATATTTTCATTATAAAAAATTTTATTTTCTTTAGTTATCACCTACAAGATATCCTGTTACATCATCATCCATTGAATCATTTGATCATATATCTGAAAAAATGTTTCATAAAAAACGATTTGAAGAAATACAAGCTCAACAAATAAGAAGTAAAGAAGAAAAATACTCGATTATTATTCCCTGTAAAGATACTAATACATCATCACATGTCAATTGGACTAGTACTTTATTGTAGATATTTTCATCGGTTAGAACCTTATTTTATAAATAAATTTTGTATTATCATGTTAATTATAAAAGACAAAGTTTTTTTATATAAACATGTATTTATAAAGGAAACTATACATCATAAAAGTATGGTATTATTTATTTTGTTGATTATTGTCAGTTAATCAATGAATTAATAGTTTTTCTTGGGTATTTAAAATGATTGACGAGCACAATTTGTACAGAATAATGAGAATACAAATGAATAACAATATGATAGTGTACATGTTTTAGAAGAAAGAAAACATGTTTCGATAGAAGGTTAATATTCTAACAGAATAATTGTAGAACGTGTTTTCCTACATATTTATTATAACTTTTTTCTGACACACACACACACACACACACGTTCTAAGGTCATATCACTTTATGACCATTTTGATTAAAGAATTTGAGGAAATCAATACCTATAAGAACTATAAAATACTCTGACTTTATTTCGTTGATGAAATATAAAATATAATTAAAGAAGCGATGGCTTGTTGTTATAATAAAGAACAAAATATCAATATCATAATAATGGTTCTCTGCTATCGGTCACATAATGACAGTTTCCTGCAAACTACAAGATAATAATTAGAAATATGACAAGGATATCTAAATAAGCGATTTTAATCATAATAATTTTTCTACTAAGTCCTAATTCAAAATATTGCGTAGACAATAGCACATTTTCTAATCGCATGCAATCTCATTTGTTCATTTTAATTATCATTGAGATTCTTGAAAATACGTTCATAGTTATAGGAAAATTGATTATATTATTACACAATGTTTGTCGATTTATATTTTAAATAAAAATAAAACTTTCCGAACATGTTATAAAGAAAATTTTGCACAAATATATCCTGTCGGAGTTAACTTAGGCTTCCCGAACATTTGATAATTAATAGATTGATAAAAATGTTACTATTAAAATATATAATTCAAATTAAAGTTATATATTTTTATTGAAAAACAATAAATGTTTTATGAATATATGTTCCTTTTTTTTGCATAGTTAACCCTTTACCCCCCCCCCCTTGGTCACTGGAGTGACCATTTGTAGAATGACTGCAGAAAATATACGAAGTAAGCAATTCAAAAACTCTAAGAGTACGCTTTGTAGTACACGTTATGGACTATCCATCGGTAAAAAAAATCTTCTTTTTTAATGCGCTGGTTTCGAGATATACAATTTATAAAATCGATGACTTCGCAAAAAATTGAAAAAAATGGAATTTTTTTGTAAACTTCTTTTTTTAACTCTAAGCAATATGGATCTCGATGATGTGCTGTGTGATATGTATCAGACAAAGGGCCCACTAGTGGTTTATATAAGTTTCAAAAGTTTCAAAAGATTTAGGTAGGAAAGACAAGGTCAAAAACAGAAGGGATCCAAAAAAGGTGTCTAAAAAATCAAAACTCTAGCTCTATATCATTTACAAACCGACAATAAAATTTTATTCAAACCAGTAGAGTTTTAGCGCAAACATTTCTCTACAAAATAAGACGTTCCCGAGCTTCCTACGATGTGTTTTGGCTGAACTACATCAGTTCTACAGAGAGCATCAGAGAATTTTTTCAATTTTTTCCCCCTACCCCCCCCCCCCCCCGGAAATACTGAAAAAAAAAGTTCGAATCTAATCGATCTCCCCACACTTTTGGCATATTGAGGGCACCAATACACCATGCCAATGGTTGTTTCATCAATAGCTATTTTGGAACCGCTATGGGGGGTAAAGGGTTAAAAGGATAATCAATTCACCAATAAATAACATAAGTATTTATCAAACCTGAGCTCTAAATGGTAGATTCGACACTAAATTCAGTTCAATCTAAATATCCCGTACATTTCAGAATTTCTCGGTGAATTTGATCAGCTCAAACGTTTTCTGAGTATATACTTATATTGTCCAATTAAGAATTCTGAATAAATCCTAAATCTTCGAAAATTAAACTTCAATCCTAGATACAGTTTTTCGAGTCTTAAATGGAAGAGTATAAATTTTAGAACTACCTTTTGAATAAATCTAATCGTAAAAAATATAAAGCTTCATTTCACGTTAGTTAAATCTGCTTTAAGCCATTAAAAATGTCTCACCTTCTGTGAAAATATTGAAACTGAATCATTCATCGTCTTAGATGAAAAAAATATTAAACGAAAAGTAGTTATCTCAAAGTGATTCAATTCAAGAACTCTTCATAAGAATACGTAATGTCTTGTTACTCATTGAAAAAAACGTTGCAGTTTAAAAGGAACATTGATTTAACCTCAAAACAACGACAAATTTACACATTCTCTATTGATTTTTGTACTTTCACATCCTGTAATTGAATTGTGTAATCCAAATGTATCGTTGAATCACGTTTCGAAGAGCGCATTAAATGTAAACAAGCTCTCCATACTGTATTAATCAATCGAGTTAAAATATACAACACCACAAAAGTTGCTTTACATAGGAGTAGTTTTAAAATTTCAGACATATTCTCATTCAAAAGGCTGATTCTTTTGCTGAGGCTTAAGCAATGTTCATAGTTCGTATTCACAAGAAAAATGTTGATTGTATTGTAATCCAATAGATTAATAAGTTCTGCAAAAACAATATATATCTTTATAGTATCGATCTTAACTTATAGAGACATTCTCTCATCTATATTTCGAATATACATACGCTATACCTAAGTAGACACAAAAATAGCATACAATGGACTCAACAAGTGATTAAAAACTTGAAATATACATTTTTTTATTCATTCTGTCATATTTTGCTGGTCCTTGATTATTCATCAAATTTTCAACATTTAAAAACTGGCCTGTTGAATATGCATTACCCGTGTGCTTGGACAAAACATCTATCAAAAGAATATTTTTGAATATTTCGATAGAAATAAATTAATTACAATAAACAATTTTGATAGCTGAATCTAGTCTTTATAACACAAAAATTTCTCGAAAATCTATTTTTGTAAATGTTCTTTACGTAATTTAATTACACACTTCATCTAAATTTAATAATTCTCGCACCAATATTTATTATCTGTTGATTGAAATCACGAAAGAAACTCACCCGTATCTTTGACTAAAATGCATTTTGAATGGATTTTCATGTTTTAAACTCATAAAAATTTCTAAATATTACTCTTATATTTTATCATACAAATCAGTTGATTATTGCATATCAGATTTAATATATAAACTATTTAAATAGAATTTCATATTAAACAATCCTTATTATACTGTTGTATAACACCCAGACTTGTACGTAAAACAAGAATGTGAGTACTAAATCAAATTCTTACGCAAGTATGAAATACTATTGTGCATATCTAGTGCAAACTATAGTTACAGTGTTAAAATTCATATGTACACATATTACATTCACTGCTGTTATATCTTATTATTTATTTATTTTTTGTCATGCTCTTCTTACATATAATTGGTTACTTATGTCATGACTCATTCTTTTTCACTTTCATTCTTATGGTGAAATACTGAGAGCAAAAAAATTTACACGTCAATTGGATGAATGATTCATTCTTGAGCAGCTATATATATTTGTGTAACAAGGCATACTATAATACCTCTTTCAACGCATCTTTTCTTTTCAATAACAAACGCAGTGGTACTAATAAACATGGCAAAAATATTCATACGATCAGCTGAACAAAATTGGAACATTGGAGGTAATAATGATGAAGAATGGAATGGATGGCATCATGTTGAATCAGAAGATAATTTCTGGGGATGTGGCAATAATATTGGACTTACTTTACAAAAAGGTATAAATATAGATTAATATTGATTATATTTTTAGTTTTTATTTATATTAACTTTCTATTGTAGGCGATATGAAATGTACTTATCGTGCTTCATATTACAATCCGAGCTTCGCTTTAGTGAAACTTAACGGCCAGTCAGCAAGTGGTTCATTTGCTTATGATCGAAGTAAATCTAAAGCTGAAGTATATAATGCATTTACTGAATTTATTGAGAGTCAAATTGCTGCACAAAAGACAGAAAATAATACAGAAAATTTTGCAACTCTACTTGAATAAAGACGTTTATGTATTAAAAAGTATTTAATGATCATTTTATTTTCTTCATATTTCACCGAAACATTTTATCATGTAATATACTTTTCTCTATATATCTTTTGATTAATTAAATGTGAAATAATGATAAAAAAAAAGATTTATAATTGAAAACGTAAGCCAATTACCTTAATAGTATGTGAGAAAATAAATACTCTTTTTAAATAATCGTACTAAAATGATTTCTCAAAAAATATATATTTTGTTTTATAGAATTCGTTTTTGTATATGTTAGAATTAAAGAGGAGAAGTTCTTTTCAATTTGCAATATTATATGTGAAGTTTATCTCAAAAGAATAAATATAATAGATATAAAAAAAGGTACAAAAAAATCTATTCTTCGAATATCAATGTTCCTGCTGATATTTCGAGATTGATGTCGAGTCTTATAAAACACGATTTGATATGTCCATCAGGAGAGGCAGTCTGACAAAGAATGTAAATAATGAGAATGATGTCGTGGTTTTGTGTCAAAATATGAATCTGTTTTCGAACAATATGTCGATGAACATTGAGAATATCAGAAACAAGTGGATTCTTGAGTATTAGTAGTCATGTCCAAGTAGATCGTATATTTGCTCTTATGGGACCATCTAGATCGAGCAAGTCAACATCGCCCATTATTCTAAGTGTTTGATCATCGATCATCAATAAAGATGAAATTCGATTGATTATCTAATCGAATTCAATAGATATAAAATCAAAACTTGTCAAGTATTATTTGAACAATATAAGGTATGGAAAAAAGTCGCGACATTTTTTTCTATTCATATTTTTTTGCAACTGCTTGAACGGTTTTAATAAATAAATTGTTCTTTGTAAATTGTAGAGCTTCATACGCTGTATCTTGTAACACATTTGGTCTTTTTTCTACAATGTATTAAGTGATGAAAAATTGAAGTGCAAAATGTGACTATTTAATCTATTCCACCCGTTATTTTTGGAGAACCAAAAAGCGCATGTAACAAACTTCCTTCATGACTCTCTCACTTCTTAAGCTAAAACGTTTATTTTTGCACAATAAATACACTTTGAAATGCTCTTTAAAATGACTATTTATTTGCTGATATTACTCAAATAATTGCAAAGATATATTGATAGAAAAAATGTCGCAAACCTTTTTTTCCATACCTTAGTTATGTTGAACGGATTTTCATATTTAATACACTTAATGGAATGTTTAATGTCCGGCAAACATCTTATCTTTCAGATACCCAAATAGCTAATATTATTGAACAATGTCATTTTTTATATTAAATAGGGTACGGTTGATTTCAACCAATATGTAGTTATTCGTAAGCTATTTAGATGATTAGGTCTGTTCGATTATAAATATATATTGATTAGTCGTATGCTCTTGTATAAAGCTAATTAATTGTTTCTCACTGCTTCATCTTTTGGCCAATTTATTGATTTTTTTTTGACGGTTACAATAATGGTCTCGAACCATACTAGGTACCTTCACTCATATGACATAATCGCTTGCTCATCAAGATGATACTATTAGAGCTACGTTAAGTGTTACAATATATTATGATGCTTGTTAATGATTTCCACTTGCTAGGATCTCGTAATCACATAATATCTGTATATATAATGTTCAGAGTCTGTCTGTCTGTCTGTCTATGCCGGGTTAAAGGCCAACGGTTACATTGTCTAGAATTTTAAGAAGTAGTATCGTAAGAGTATAAGACCATAAGGTCTACCAGTATATATAATGCGAAGGGTCTGATTGTTTATTACCAAATCAAAGTTAAAGGATAGATTGAAACTTTATAGGAAAAAAGCATCCGTGCAATGTGTACGGGCTCTCGCTAGTTGATATCATATTGTCTATGATTTTTCTTTTAAATGATTTAATATTGAAAATTAGAAAAATAATCTGTAAACAGGAATACTATGTTATGATGCAGACATTCAATTCATCGATTTTTCTGAATTAAGCTTATCTTCTCTCTCTCTAAAATGATTTCATTATAATAAATTCCTGGTCACAACTCATTTCAATGTAATTATTTCTTTTTCTTCTACATTTTATCTTTAATCTAATATTCTTTTCTCTTTCGAATCATCATCATCATCATGAAAGGTAAGATTATTTTAATGTCTTAAATAGTTGAGAAGGAGAGGAGTAAGAATATTTATTTTCAGAGCCCTGTTCGATGGTGGCAATACTTAGGATCCAGAGATTCTGACCTATTATGATAACACCATCAACCATTTGGTCTTCGTATCTTTCTCCAGAGGGTGCGGAGATTTATCTATAGTATAAGGCAATCGCGCCATCCTGATCCTGAGGTATCTCTGATCGCGCGCGCACGCACTAATAGAATAGAAACAGAGAGAAAAAGAATTCAAAGGGAATTATTTATTAGTTAGCAATTAAAAAACAACAAAACCAATTATTAATTCAATCGATAGTCTTTTGGCTGCAGTTTTTCTTTAAGTGACGAGTGAATAAAGTTATTATAGAAGAGATACAATTCCTCAAGTGTCTGTAAATAGAGAGAAAGATAAATATGAGAGAGAGATCAAGAAGAGGAAATGAGAATCACTTTGTTATCTTGTAAAGCATCAGCGAGATATTTTGCTCCAATATCTTTAATTTGATTATTCCAGAGATGCAGCACAATGAGTGTCTTTGAATAAAGAGAAAGATAAATATGAGAGAGAGATCAGGAAGACGAAGTGAGAATCACCTTGTTATCTCTTAAAGCATTAGCGAGATATTGTGCTCCAACATCTCCAATTTGATTATTCGAAAGATACAGCACAGTGAGTGTCTGTAAATAGAGAGAAGGATAAATATGAGAGAGAGATTAAGAAGATGAAATTAGAATGACTTTGTTATATCGTAAAGCATTAGTGAGATATTGTGCTCCAACATCTCCAATTTGATTATTCCCAAGAAACAGTTTATTGAGTGTCTGTGAATAGAGAGAAAGATAAATATGAGAGAGAGAGGAAATGAGAATCACCTTGTTATCTCGTAAGGTATTAGCGAGATATTGTGCTCCAACATCTCCAATTTGATTATCCGAGAGATAAAGTTCATTGAGTGTCTGTGAATAGAAAGAAAGACAAATATGAGGGAGAACAGAGAGGAAATGAGAATCACCTCGTTATTTCGTAAGGCATCAGCGAGATATTGTGCTCCAGCACCTCCAATTTGATTATGCGAAAAATACAGCTCAGTGAGTGTCTGTGGATAGAGAGAAAGATAAATATGAGAGAGAGAGAGGAAATGAGAATCACCTTGTTATCTCGTAAGGCATTAGCGAGATATTGTGCTCCAACATCTCCAATTTGATTTTCGAAAAGATACAGCTTATTGAGTGTCTGTAAATAGAGAGAAAGATAAATATGAGAGAGAGAGAGGAAATGAGAATCACCTTGTTATCTCGTAAGGTATTAGCGAGATATTGTGCTCCAACATCTCGAATCTGATTATTCCAAAGACTCAGGGAAGTGAGTGTCTGCAAATAGAGAAAAAGATGAATATGAAAGAGACATAGAGAAGAGAAAATGAGAATCATCTCGTTATCTCGTAAGAAATCAGCTAGATGTTGTGAAAATTTAGTTGCTCGGAATTTTTGAATACGATGTTTTACTAATATTTTAAAAGTTCGTTGGACAAGGTAGAAATTGTCTAATATTTTGAAAATTCTTAGTAATTTTCAGGCAGTTTTCAAGTAAGCATTCCATCTAGTTAAGAATTTTCTTCACAATTCGAAAATGGTTTTTAGTAAACAGAAAACTGAAAAGTATGCTGAAATAATTGTTTTGGAGTATTCTTCGCAGTTTTTATGATTGTACAACTCACAGAAAAAAAATAAGGTTGTATATATTCATTAAAATTCGATTGGTTTTCTCATACATTTCTTCGTTTTATTATTTTTATGATTCGATGAAGAAATTTTTAAGATATTGAGGTTATCTATGTGAAATTGCTTTGTAACATATTTAAACGCTTGGATTCGTTGTAATGTTAACTTTTGCTGACATGTTCGGTTCTTGGTGATTAAAAATAATGTTTAAGTAATTTTTGTTACAACCATCGAAAAAACGACTCTGATTAAGAGTGAATAATAGATAATTAAATTTGGTTCGCATCTGCTATATTCCTATTTAAAATATTCATTCTATCGTTTTCTCTAAAATATTTATCAAAATACTTATGCACTACTATATACAAAAAGAAATTGGAACTACTCATGTCATGATTTTTCAGTTTGTAACATTTCTCCGAGCGTCTAATGCAATGTAACGTAACGCGTTCAGTTTCGTCCCCAAAAATTAAAAAATAATCATCACTATGTTGAAATAAAACCAATAGACCATAGCAAACTAGGATATAACACTCGAATACTGTGAATAACGAGAAGGCAATTTTTATAGTGGCAGCTTGAACTAAGAGTCAAGCCCATAGTCACTTGATTGCAAGCTAAATATAACACCAACTGAACCATATATCGCTCGATAATTATGTCCTACTCATCAATCTCATGAATTAATCTTTTTACACGATTTGTTAGATTTAAGAATTGGGTGTTTAATTATCTTCACTTTATAAATTAAATGTAAATAGAAAATTTCTGCGTAGCATATCACGATAAAGCTATCCTTGATATTTTTGACATAACGATACAAAAATGAAAATCTTTATTATTCGAAAAAGTAAATCAATTTTGAAAACAAAGAATTCTTTCTGTGATAGATAGATAATAGACGGTATTAATAGCTTAATTGTACTTGTTCTCATGAATAATAATACGAGAATTTATGGTCTGGCTATTGCAAGCAAAAATTCTATGTGAAAAAGTTGTTAGCGCAATCTCTGTAGAATTAAAATGTGGAACAAGATATACCTATTGTTGCTGATTACCTAAAAAGTTGTCCTTGCTATGCATATTTGAATATACTTCAGGATCATGCCTTAATTTTGAGCGTAAAATTTTAACAAGGAAATGCTCTATCGATATTTTAACTAGACTTGGGTTAAATATGATGTATGATAGTACCTTGAAACTGCCTGTGACAGTCTCTAATCAGCGTTTCTCACGCTTTGTAATGGCCCCAAGAGTCTGCCTGTATCAATCTGCGCAATGGATAATTATTGCTGGCGCCGGAATTAAAAAGGGGTAAGTGTAAGGCAAATATCTCGAGATTGATAATAACTCATGATCTGGGGTTTCTACTAATTGAAAGAGAAGTAGTCGGAATGTCTTTTTCTTCAATAATGTATAAGACAAAATTCCTTTAAAAGTAATCATCTTCAAAAAACAAGAGAAAGAATATATGATAATGTTCTGCTATCTAGGTAAACTTTTGATTTTGATCTGCGACTTAGTTAGACGGACTTGTGAACTATACATCTCAGATCACTCTATCTAAATCAAAGATTAAAATCAAAATTTCATTTACGTTCGAGGACAAAAGTTTAAGCGAAATTGGTTTTTTCAATTTTTTTCTTAACATTATGAGATACGAACATGATTCAAATGATGATACAGATAGTACGAGAGGACTCCATCTATCTATATAGATTTTTCATAATTAAAATAGTTTTTACGCATGTGAAAAGAGGTTTGAGTGCTTTCTAGTATTTCGTATTCTCAAATCAAGAAACTTGTACTAAAATGAAAACAAAATATACCAATCGTTAGAGAATTTCACACTCTATCAGTTGCTACAAGAAAGATTTTTAGCCAAAGTCGATTTTCACCTCCAAAAATCTCTATTAAGTGAGAATAGCCGGAACATACGAAAAAGTGCAGTTAATACTTCGGTCGCAATTACTCTGGTTGCGATGTATTGTATACTATTAGAAAGCGGATTCAAAATTGCACAAAATGATGTATCTGAAGTTCGAATATTATCGACTTCTCAGGCTATTTTTCTGAAACTTTGTTTTAGAAAATGCAATTAATTTCCCTTCTTTATTGTTTTCACAGGAAAAGCAATCTGTATGTTTCGACTATTCTCACTGAATAGAGATTTTTAGAGATGAAAATCGATTTTAGAAAAATATCTTTTTGTAGCAACTGATAGAGTGTGAAATTCTCTATCGATTGGTATATTTTGTTTTTATTTTAGCACAATTCTCTTGGTTTGGAAATGCGAAATATTGGAAAACACTAAAACATTTTCGCATGAGTAAAAACTATTTTAACTATGAAAAATTTATATAGATAGATGAAGTCTTCTCGTACTATCTATATCACCATTTGAATCACGTCTGTACTTCATAACGTTAAGAAAAAAATTTGAAAAAAGAAATGTGAGAAAAACCAATTTCGCTTAAACTCTTGTCCCCAACTGTACTCTAAAGAACGAGGAAAGCTCGATATCTTACTCGAATTCCGAAGTATCGCGATGTCAATTTTTCCTCTTTTGGATGAATAGTGGCATCGAAGTGAATAAGCTCTCTTTTTATTTTTATTGGCTGTATTAAAATGTAAAAGTATTTGTATAGTGAAGCTTCTTGATTTTTATCAATTACAAGGCACATCAACCATGCGAAAATTTTGATGAAAAATAGAATAATTGCGATTAGAACTATACTATTTAGTTTTGATTAATATTCATTTGTTGAGATCTAAAGATAGATTTCAATTTATTTTAGTCTTTATTAATCGATTAATATTATTCTTTTTCTTGTGGAGAAGAGTCTTACAAACATAAATTGTCCGCATTTCACTGATTGGTGCAAGAATTAGGTAAAGATATAAAAGAGATTTTTTTTATAAGGGTTGATCAAAGAGTAATCGGGAAAGGAGGCATTCAAATCTGAAGTCAGTTTTCTAGAAATTTTTGAAGCTCAATCTTTTAAACAAACGACAAGTTTTTAACGAAAACATTTGTTTTTTATGAAATTTGATCAAAGGCAGTTGAGGTCGAGGAACTTGAATGTGACTCCGATTTTTTTAATTTTATAAATGAATAGCTTGACGGTAATCTAGAAACACAATTTCTGCGAGAAAGAGCTGAGCGAATCCTTAGACGCGCGTTACTTATAGTTATTTTTTCCTTTTACTCACGTGGAAAATTTTCCATGTAAAAAGAAATCAAGTTCGAACTGGATGGCCCAACATAAGTTTAGGCTCGGTCAGTCCTGAACAAGAACTTTCTGAGCTGAGTGACTCGTTTCAAGGCATGCTTTGTACTACATTTCGCAGTTTAGTGAAACTCGAATGCTATCTAGTTAAGAAAATGTAGTTTCGGTATCTCACAAAATTTGATATCTATGTTCATTTATTTTCCCAGACTTCATAGAGCATTATGAAATTTGAACAATTTTTGACAACGTTTATAAATATTCCTGTGAATTTTCTTATTCATATAATACATTCAACTAGAGAATACTGTTCTATGAAACATATTCTTTTAAAGTCAGAAAGAAGAAAATGAAGCATTGGAAAGATGATGAACATGTCGTTTTATAAAAAAAAAGAAAAAGAAAGATTACCTGGTATGGATGGTACGTGTCTATGATTGTATTGAGCTTTGTGCAGACATTACGGCAAGACAAAAAAATTGTTTTTAGTTCAAGGTTATCGAGAATTCTGTAAACCAATTCCACTGGTAATGTTTGAAGCGATGGAACCATCTTGTTAGAAATTGATGCAGTTGTTTGTAACATGAATATATTTCACTTAAATGTGTGTACTCTGAAATAGTTTGATATCTTATAAGTATCCTCGTGTGTGTTATGTATCATTGAATATCTTGCCGGGATTCAATGTCTTATCTCTATATGTAACTACCAATATGCGATAAGAACAATGTAATAAGAAGTTTTAATAAAAGCTGTGAAGAAGGAGAAATTTATTCCATAATAAAACAAAAAGAATGTTAGCACACCATCACGAAAACGAAACAATATGTACCCGCTGCGTACCACGTCTTCTCATCGATGCATTGTGTTCCAACACATTCTCTCCTGCTCAAAATCAAAGGCGAACAACGAAAAATGTGAGAGGAGGAAAAAGACAAGCGAGAGAAGTATGAATGAAAACAACAACATGAGAGAGAAAAGGATATATCATGGCTAATGATCATGGCAAAAGTAGTTACATTCTATCTTGGTAAAAGACAAACCAAAACTTTCGAAAACAATGGAGATTTAATGGACAAGTATCATGAATAAATGCATTTATATACATATTGATATTCTTATTGCCTTAATATAATATATTCTTAAGAAAAAGTTCTTCGATTATCATCGAATTACAGTTATTTTCTTCACTAAAATAAAGTGCTATTTCTCTTTAAATACAACGTATACCTTTTATGACATTGAAAATACTTTCACTTTCTTTTTCAATAATACAAAATATAATAGGTAATTATTCTGGTCAAACACGGAATAATAGTTGCACAGTTGGCCCGACTAAGAGATTTTATTAGAGAATGTAACCAAGATAAAAAATAAAACTATTTAGATATCCAAAGCCACTTAAATGGCTCCGAATGAATTTTTTTCATGTCGTGTTTACGTTCTAAGCGTTTCATCTTTAAACAACCGCCGTGAGCATGACTGCTTTTAACAGAAAAAAAATTTTTAACAAATACCATGAACTGTATTTGATGACGAATTTATTTTTCGAAAAAGATCAATACAAAAGCGGAATTTTTATCAACTGGTAAAAAAAGTGTTTTCTTCAGTATATGACGTCAGCGGCAGATTGAACATAAGATTTCAATCCTTAAAACTTGGAGGCTAAAAAATTTTTATTACTTGTACTTAAAAGGTATGGCTTTGCTTAACTTAGTCGCTTTGTGAACATCTCCAGCGTTAGAAGTATGACGAAACTATTTGTTATAAATTTCATACATAAACAAATTCTTTTCTTAAAGACTGAAATATACATGTGATAGGAACCTTCATTAGATGGACATTATCATCAAAGGATGAAGACCGTTTAAAATACCTGTATTGCTCTATTTGTATCGTAAGAAATTCAGCTAGGTCAATTTTTGTATGTTTTGCTCTCTCAGTTAATTCGTTTTAGAAATCTGTTATTCTTTCTTTGACTCATAGAATAGTACCAAATTTTACATGGTGACCTTGCTAGTAAATATACTCTAAATGTTTGTTGAAAATGTATTGCTTTTCGTCTTTTATTGAGATGTACATTGAATTTCAATCAATACTTATATAAATAGTCTCGCAATGCAAGTTATTCACTTACCCAGTGAAAAATATTCGTACTTCTTATACTCAATACGCATGGCCTATCAATGAATATATAGAGAATATACACCCCTTATGATGATGATGACAGGAAAGGAAAAAAATTAATTGGCTCCTTTGAGCAATCGTTAAGAAGAGGGAAGAATTAGATGGCGTAATTGCATATGGGAGCATTTATATTTTATTGCTATGTACTCTTTGAGCTGAATTCAAAACAATTAATTTACAAAACATCTTTGAATTATCAAATGAATTGATTCATGAAATAGTTGTTGGGTATAAAAGCAAATATGTTGTGATAACAAGAAGTGTCAAACATCACAATGTCTTTTGCACCACCTTCTCCTGTTAACGATTTTACTAATCGAGATTGGCACGAACATACACGTAATATGGAGGGTACAATCGCTTTTTCTCAACTTTTAAGACTCATTACTGCCGTTCCTCGTTCACCATGTAATCAAGGTATGATCTATTTGCGATGAAACTTTGTTTCTCAATCAAAGCTAAAACTATATTAGATACTAGACTTAATGTTCTACTAGTCGCAATCTTTTAATTCACATGAACATCGACGTCGTCAGTGTCGATTTGCCAGCGAGTGGCACACTGTAAACTAGAAAATTATTTATAGGGTGTAGCTGAAGATATTCTAGAAAAGTCCATATGAATTCTCCAAAGAATTTCCATAGGCGAAGTGAGCATCAGATTCGTCTAGATAGCATTCCAAGTGCAACTCGATGAGCTCTATTCATTGGTGAAATCAGATTCTCGATAGCACAGAAGGTATCCTGGAACACTTCAAGGGGCGTATGTTGCATTATTGAAATCATCGGAAACAGTTATCGTACACATGTAGAAAATGTTCCGAATGATAGGTAGGACTGTAAATAGAACTGAATAAAGTCTATCTAATAAATCATTGAGATTCCGTACAATCATCGCATTTATGAGAAATGTTGAATATGAAATTGATGTGTTGTACAGTTGTCATGTGTCTTTATGTACGTCTCTGTCCTCAGTTTCATAACTGACTCGCCAGAGTAGCAAAATAGTCAGCACTTGCTGCTCACAGAATATCTATGACTATAATAATAACAATTAAAAGATATATCTGAATAATATGTCAATATTTTTTTTATTTCTATTGTCATTGTTGTGATTACATGATTGATTTAAAAGAAAATTTAATAAATAGACATGACGACTATTGCATGATAAATAAAAAATAAATGAGCCAGCAAAAATGAATTTATTCTATTATTTTATCTATTTATAAAGCAAAAGAATATGAAAAATATAATTGAAAGACACAGGAATGGTAGAACATTTCAAAAATAGATGACCCTAGTGGAGATACTCATCAAGTGAATATGACTTGTCGATATGAGCACTCGAATTACTAATATAAATACTCGAGCATTTTTATGTATATTTATATTTCTTGTGTACTACAGTGAGTACTCATATGAGTTGTTTCTTTAAGATTTACTTACAGAGAAAAACATGAATACTCAATATAGTACTGATCTTCCTTTTTCTAAAATGTTTATGAAAACATTTATGCACGAACATGTATAATAAAATAGAATAAAGTTATAGATGAAGAAAAACTGATGTAATCAAATGTAAAGTAGAAAAGAATTATTTTGATGACTTATCATATTTTATCCTCCGTTCTTTTCTAATGAGTCGTTCGGATTACTTTGATGAATGATTGTTTCAGAAATAGAAAACGATCTTTCATTTTCAACTGTTGATTTATCGAGTTTAAATATATACGATAATCCGTTTAATTTCATTTCTCTATATTTTAGATAGAATAATCATTTAGATTAATATACAGTTTTTTCAGATTGATTATGAAAATTAATGAAACAAAAGTTGGATAATAATTTTTGATAGAAATATACACCAAATTAAAATCAATTTTTTCGTTTTGATTTATTTATTTTTACCTGTTACTAACAATGGAAGGGTATCTATAGATAAATGAATTGATTGAAATTATTCGAACTAAACGAATACTCTCATCATCAAACTAACAAATTTTAAATATTATGCACTGATAGCTTGCCTACAGCAAATTACTTTAATTTCAAGATATGTGAAATTCGGATATGAAAATGACTCACGAGGGAACACATCCAACTGTCCAAACCCTTTTGAGTTCGGACTTTGTGCATAAGATAGACTCCAATGAGGTATGAAAAACCCCAAAATATTGAGTGCCCTTAGGCCTTCTGTCCAGAGTTATAGGCATTTTACTGAAATTTTGCCCTATGGCACGGTATATACCTAAAAATTGAATGACAGT
>JAJEKB010021543.1:1400493-1443840 GCA_022393335.1 Macrotrachela quadricornifera | reverse complement strand
CAGATCATTGCGGCTACGTGCATGAGATAGATAAAGTCCAAAATATTTACACCTATCATACTTTTTACGACTTTTATCATCTTGACTGGATATAATCATAAGTACTGATGTATAATACCAAATTATTTATTGCTTATTTTCTTGTACAGTTCTCCTATACGTTTAGCTATGTTATTGTTCACATATTAAATGCAATTATACAAATACCATTTTGTATTTTTGAAATAGAATCATTTCAGTAGTTCATGTTGAATCGGATTCTATTGGAGAGACTTTGAATAAGCAAGACAGATCTAGTTAAATTTTGTACTTTCACTTTCTAAAGTCTTTAATTATAAATTGAACTTGATAGTCTCAAGACATGTTTATAAGGATCGGACTTATCGTCCTTGACAACTTTTATTCATATTTTACATTGGATTGGTAAGAAAATTTTTACATTTTTTTCGAAAGTTTTCTTTTCATAATTTAACTTAAAGGATCCAACTAGTTTATGATTCTTTCTGCGTGAATTTTTGTCGTCTTTGTGAATAATAGAATTTATATTCTCGAAGAAAAGTCTTTTTCTCGTTCTTTTTTTTATGATACTTTACGTGAAATTTATTATCGAATAAAGCTTTGTGATAACATGCTTATTTCAATATGGTGTACAAATCAAGCTGAAATAAAAGTCTCATGTTATATATCTGCTTGGTAATAAAGTTGACGCAGAGTATGATAATATAGAATAAAGAGAAGAGAAAGAGTTTTATTCAGTAACACAATTGCTTTAACAAAAACATGCAAGCGAAACTTCACTAAAGTGACGCTTATCAATAGATCTACAAGAAACTAAATGTGAATTCACTATTCGAAAAAGTAAGAAAAGTGCATCGAATCTTGTCTTACAGATTTTCTCACATAATTTTTATAGAGTTTTGGTTTCAGCATATAGAAATTCACTTAGAACATGAAGTCACCATAGTGGATTTTCAACTTTGAGATATCTATTAGAACTGTCGACTAAAGATCTGTAAATTAGAGCAAGCCAAACACTATTAACAGAAAAGTTGGTTTTACGTTATATTGCGGTGATAATTTACTCTTTAGGTTCAACTAAAAAAGTATATTTATATAAGAATATATTTGCATAATAAGATGTACAAGTTTTCTTGACTACAGTTGTATATCAGTAAAGAAAGGACGGCGGTAGATTTGTCTACAAGTCGGCCCTTAAAAAAAACACAAGGCAAACCGCTTCTGCTATCAAATTTATGCTTCTCCTTTCACAATAAACTATTCTTGATACATAAAGATGATTTTGCCGAACATTTTGTAGTGTATTCAACAAAACATGTCATTAGTCCTATCACACTGAGTTTTGGCTATATTTCGCATCATATAGTACCACTAATTGTCACTTTATTCTAACTAAAAGCTGCCATCTTTTCAGCATAGATAGAGCGCAGTGAGATCTACAAAATCATACTAATATATGTGAGAAAATATGCTGAGGAGGAAACACGTCCAATACGAACGAGTAGATGGACGTAGGATGATAGTTCGATTGATTGATTTGCTACGAATTAGTTTTTAATGATATGGGTGATATATAAGGCTATGGGCATAAACCCCTTCAGGGGTCCAACCTACACTATTACTCCTACCTATAGATAAAATATGTGCCCGAACCGAAGGTATCACTTGAGGAGGTTCTCTCGTTAGCATCATCTTGTTGAAAGATCCAGTCGCTAGCGAAAGCTTTATTCTCATAATTCAATGCTACAGGAAGCACTTTCGATATAAATAGTATGATCAATTTTTTCTTCATTGAAGATCACCAAAGGCGTTACGTCATTGGAACAGGCACCCAACCAAAGCATCACTTTCTGTAAAAATTTTCGTCTCTGCTTAATACTATCTCTTTTATCGGCATCAGCACTATCTACAGCCCATATTCAGTTGTTTTGATAGTTATAGACAACATCTATTTCAAAAAGTTTCTCATTCGAAAAGAGAATTCTCATGGAATCTTCTTCTTGAAAATTTGTTCGCACCCAATTTGCAATTTTTTTCCATTTGATCTTTTGATCATTGGAAAGTAATGGTTCGATTACATTTTTTATAGGGACATAGTTCTAAATCGTTTTTCATTATTCGCTGAACACTTCTTTCAGAAATACCAAGCTCTATCGATAGTTTTCAAACTGATACTCTTTTTTTTTGACATAAACGATGTTTTACTTTTTGAATATTGCTCTTCGTTCTGATGAAACATGGACAACCTGGTGGACTTGATAATGTGATAGAGTCAAGCTGACGGATCATTTGGTACTACCATTTGATTATTCTTAAACTAATCGTATCACCATTCTGGTATGTTGAAAGTCGATCTTTACTTTTCATTATTTAAAAATTTGGATATACTTAAAATACACATATGGAATGAACAGTTTTTACTAAGTTGAGCTAATGGATATTTCAAAAAAAAATAGCTCGATCAGATGAAAAATAAGAGAGATGTCAGCACAATATTGAGAAGGTCACTTATTCCGCCGCACCCGTTATAAATATAATAGTTGTGCATTCGAATGTGTAAGCAGCAATTGTTTCCTCAGTGCGTGTGTGAAAATAATAGAATGATTATGACTTAGATTTCAGTCATCGCAGAACTAATCTGAGAGTACGTTAGACGTGTCATGAAAGTGAGATCAGAGAACATATTATACTACAATAGTACACCGTATATAGCTCTTATTTGTTAAAAAATTGCGCTGAATGTAGTCAAACTTATCACTGAATTATTGTGAACTGAATGTAGAACGTATAAAACACTGTAAACGTTGAATAAATATACATCTATAACAAGTAGTCAATACCAATCTTTTGTGCCTATTGTGAGTTCTTCTGAAACTGAAATTGAGTAATGAATGAATTGCAAGATCCATACATCTAATAGAAACTAATTATTAATGCATCATTGCTATAGTAAATGCAGTATTTTTGGAACTAAATTGCTATCCATAAACATTGAGAAATCAAAAGTTCAATTGTTTTCTCGTTCTTACAACTAATTAGAATTACTATGGATTGTACTAGCAAAAAATTTGAAGTTACTTATAGGTGGTCGCACTGCAGTCTGCAAGTACTTTGTATAATAAAACTGTTCATCCAGCGTTTGCACAGCCTCTGTACAGAATCCGACATTTTAGTTGATCCTAAATCATACTTTTTCGCAAAGCTTATCTATATGTTAAATTACAATTTGATGTATCGGTATTCCGAAAGCTTGTCAAAGAATTATATAATGTCTCCTACAATCAGTAAGGTACCTTTTAATCTCATTGATACATCTTTATCTAGGATAAATTTCTCATTTCCCTGCTATACTTATAGATGAAATTCAAAAAATCTCATTGTCTTTTTTTTCTACTCGAATTAGACATCTACTCATTGTTATAGCAAACGCCTTATCTAAATTATAAACGATAATTGGAGCAACATTTTATTTTTTGCTTTTTTCTACCTCAATAATAGAAAATTTTTATATAAGTTATGAATTATATTTCAAATAAGAATTCATCTTTGACCTCTTCGATGGTTTTGATATTAAAGTTTTCAGTTGAATTATAATTAAAATTTAGATAAAAACTAATCTTCAGTATAATTAGTTTTTATGTTTTTTAAGAAGTAATTTGAAACTTGATACTAAGAAATGGCTTCAAAATATCCTGGTAATAGTTATTCACAACATAATCAACGATTTTCAAGTTTTGCTGAAGAACCTCGTCGAATGTTAATGCCTATTCAAGGTTATGAAAAAAAACCTCTGGTTACAATCGAAGAAGCTGTTGAACCAATAGTTTCAGCTGTACCTGATGTTAAACGGATGGCATATGTTGCTAAAATGAAATGTGGAAAATCTCCAGCTGATAATCTTTCGATCGATGAATCAGCTTCAATAATGCTTTATTCGATGGAATGGGAACCACAGGAAGAATGTCTTTATTATGTATTAAATACAACTCTTCGTTCTGAGGATCGAAATAAATTAATTCCATGGCTTTTATTCCTAAAACTAATGTTAACTGCATTTGCACGTCTACCATCACGAAATCGTTTTGTTTACTGTGGTATGAAAGGTGATATAAGAAAAGATTATCCTAATGGAGAAACAATTATTTGGTGGGGATTTAATTTATGTACATCGACAATGGACGTTTTAGAAAATGAAAAATTTTTGGGTTCAACAGGAAGAAGAACTTTTTTTACTATTGAATGTACAAGTGGAAAAGATATTCGGAATCATTCGATTTTTCAAAATGAAGATGAAATTCTTCTTCCACCTGGACGACAATTCAAAGTTGTTTCTTGTTTTAATCAGCCAGGTGGTCTTCATACGATACAACTTAAAGAAATTGAACCACCATATGCACTTCTTGAACCTCCATCAAAAGTAAGCCAATCTTTTCCTATTATTTAATCAGTAATTAAATTATAAAATCATACTTGGATTTTTTTAAGGATATTTCACAAACTTCCAGGTCTATTTCAGTTACTTCCCAATCAATATTCGAACCAATACGCAGGTAATATTATTATTATCAGATGTATTCAAAGAAAGTTTAAAAAACAGCTCAGATCATGATTATCTATACTAAAATAAAATTGATTATTTTTCATAAATATAATATATTCAAAAAATCGAATATATAAAGAACCATGTTAAGGATGAAGACCAAGATTTCGTAACTAATCGAAGGTTAAAAATAAACTATAGGTGTTTTTTAACTATAATCATTTACATCGATCCATATCGAATAGATAATATTTTATTTCTAAGCTTACCTTTTGCATTAAGATCTTGTGTATTTTCACAAAACTTTATATTGTTTACAACTTACAATCGTTGAAAAAAAAAGCCTCTACAAATATATCTTTCTTATTATAATCCTGATCTTTACTCTCTCCACAGTAAATTACTTTTGAAAAAGTTATGCTAAATTGTAATAAATGAAATCTCGAATACTATCTAGTTATACTAAACTATTTAAAAGTGTACTTTTTGAAATACAGTAAAAATTAGATATTAAACCTCCAATGAACGGCATGATGCTGGCAGTTTAGTCTAATTGGTTCAAATCACGACTTTCGAAAACTGCGATAGGGGGCAGTTCCGAAATATTAAATAGACCATTAGACATCCATATTTTATGAAAATTCCAGGAAACCAGAATTGCTTCGCTGAGATTCACAACGATTTGGTCACAAGTATTCTGAATCAGTCTGATTAGCTACGGATGATCGAAACCTTAGATCATCTTTTCGCAAAGCTCAGAAAAGTTGCATTTCAACGAGCTGTATAGTAAACATTGTATTTAGTATCGTAGTCATAGTTAAGAGATATATGAAAGCATGGATTCAAAAGCTTCTGAAAACTGCGGTTTATGCATAATTTGGTGAGAAAAATTACAATTAACACCGAGTTTGTGATTGACACCGAGTTTGTGATTGACACCGAGTTTGTGATTGACACCGAGTTTGTGATTGACACCGATTTGTCTTGATAAACAACGATGATAGATTAAAAAATCTTAAATAGCTTTCGTTTTACTCGAAATTTTTTCGTGATATGGAATCTTTTATATTGAAATAGGATTTTATGTAGAGTATGATTAATTTTTTTTATAAATTTTATCTGTGCAAAACACAATTTTAGTCTAAAAATCATAATTTTTTTAATATAACAGAAGTTTTAATCGGTTCAATATATGTAGAAAAAAGAAAATAATTTAGTTCATCATATCTCTCGTATTTAGTTAAAGCTTTGTTTATTTATATATTACTAAAAAAATAATTAAAAAATATGAATCAAGATTTCCTTGAATTTTAAATTAATTTAATTTAAATTATTTGTTCTAGTTTGAAATTATCAAATAATACAATAATATCATCAGGTAAGATTAAATTGAGAGAATTTCAAGCTCTTGAAGAATATATAATTGTTTTTTAAGAAGGCAATCTTTTAGTGATAAAACATTTAAAAAAAACTAATTTTGATATCACTAACAAAATCTTGTTTGTGGGAATCTGGTCATAAGGATTCGTTCATTGTAACTAATTTATTTTGATAATGCAGTTCTAAACTAGAGCCTGATTAAATAGAATGATAGAAAACTTCATGCTCTTTCAAAATATGTAATTAATTTTTAAATAATGTTACCTTATAGTAGCAATATTTTTGAAATACTCAGTAAAATTTTTTTTTCCAAGGGTGTCTATAAAACATTTATGTATTTCATACAATGAAATCACAAAGTGAAAAACTCTCTAAGGAGTTCCCATGCAGAAAGTTCGAGGGAATTAGCTTGGTGACTGCCTGAGGAGCTCTCTGAAATTTCGCATTTTTTAGTGGACTCCCTAGAGACTCTACGAGTGAGTTTCGACTAGGGAAATGTCCGTCGAGAATTATTTTTGAAAGTCTGACAGAAAAATCTCATATGACTGGTAAGCAAAGAGCTCGAATATAATCATCTTACACATTCTTCACTATTACTTGAAATAGACAAAATGAATGTTATTAATAATGAGAATGAAAGTAAGAGAGACAACATTCTTCAGTGAGCTCACCTACCCGCTCCATAGAACACTGTCCAAAATTATATAAAGTAAAACTTAAAGAAATATACTATCTTGAGAATGAGATATAAGTATTTTTACCTAGATTTCAATAAAATAATGAATATGAAAAGAAAAAAGACCAGGGCAGAACAAGAAGTATTCGTGACTAATACATCATTGTGATTTTTCTGTAACTTTTAATATATGATATTTAACAATGTTCTATATATGTCTTTCAAGAATTTTACACTATTTGTATCAAGAAAAAGTTTCTTGCTAATTTATAATTTCTTTATATTGAAGAAATCAGTAATATAGACATTTCTTGTAGTGATCATGTTTTCTCTTTTGCTTCAGTACCACTTCGTGCCAGTTTGATAGACATTCCTGCAAATGCCAAGTGGAACAAGAATGGTCTAACAGTAGCAGAAGGAGAATATCCAACACTCTCTAATCCCTTCGGTTTATATGTGGATGATGACCAAACAATTTATGTTGCTGATCATCGGAATCACCGTATTGTAGCATGGAAATTGGGTGAAACAAATGGACAAATAGTGGCAGGTGGACATGGACGAGGAAATGGTACTCATCAATTGGATTCCCCAACAGATGTAATCGTAGATAAAGAGAGAGATAGTCTTATTATTTGTGATTATGAGAATAGAAGAGTAGTTAGATGGCCTTGTCAAAATGGAACAGATGGAGAAGTAATTATTTCAAATATCTCTTGTTATGGTTTGACAATGGATGACAATGGATTTCTTTACGTCTCTGATTGTGACAAGGATGAAGTAAAAAGATATCGAATGGGTGAATCTCAAGGAATGGTAGTAGCAGGTGGAAATGGAGAAGGAAATCGTTTGGATCAACTGAATTCGCCCGCTTACATATTCGTCGATCAAGAATATTCAGTATTTGTGTCGGATAAGGATAATTACCGTGTGATGAAATGGATGGAAGATGCAAATGAAGGCATTGTTGTTGCTGGTGGACAAGGATATGGAAATAGTCTGACACAATTGTCTTATCCTCAAGGAATTCTAGTTGATCAATTGGGTACTATTTATGTAGCTGATCAATGGAATCATCGAATTGTACGTTGGCCTAAAGGAGCACAACAAGGAAATGTTATTGCTGGTGGACATGGTGAAGGGACGCAACCAAATCAACTCAATTATCCCATTGGCTTGTCATTTGATCGACAAGGTAATCTCTATGTTGTTGATTATAAAAACAATCGAGTACAACGATTTAATATCGAAATACCATGAAATTATTGGGATGAACTGATAAATTATATTTATTTTCAGCTATTGATTACTATTTTTTGATTGCTGTGTAATTTTAATTGAAAAGAAATAAAACAATGAAAATGAATCTATGTATATTTATATTCACACGTGTGCGCGCGCCCGATCAGAAAGGTCTTGATTGTTGGAGGCACAAAGGCCAACGGTGATAATACAATGTACGTCAATAAAATGTCTTTCCGTTGTTTTTATCCAGTAAGAGCAGCATCTCTCTGGGTTTAATTAATGTAGAAAACATACATTAATTCAACGCTAAAAAAAATAGAAGTTCACCAATTAGAAAGTACTCACGCTTTTCATGAAAAAAAATTCCATTTTGGATCCAAAAATAAATATCTTTCTTTTATATTTAATTTATTATTGGTAATCAATTCAATGACTGTTACATGTGGAACAGAAAGAGTCATTGAATTGATTATCAATAATGAGATAAATATAAAAGAAAGCAAAATTTTATATTCTATCTACCTCTAATTGAAAGTTATTTTTAAGACAATTATTTACTTCGATAAAATGAATAATACTTGAATGATGAATATCACCGTCTTATATAGAATAATAAAATAATTTTATTTCAAACATATGAATGTTTATCAATTGAGTGATAAATGAATATTACATGAATCAGTTGTTTGGCATACATTTAATTTCAAGAAAATATGAAAGATAGATAAATTAACGTTCTATTTAATATTACTATTTCTGTATCGTAGAGTAATATTTTAAAAAATGTTTATATATATTAAAAAGGAAAAATAAACATAGTGAACAAACACATTTTTAGTATGATGAAGCGATTGATAAGTAATGAAGATGACACTTTATTTATATTGTATTTTTAATTCAATTACTGCATGAGATTTTTCAAGGTTGATATTTCATTTTACTACTTTTGCAGGAATGACAATTATTTAAAATTAAATTAAAAAAAAATTAATAAACGTTATTTGAAGAAAATTCTCATGCATGTTCTCTTTCTCGTAGAGAAGAGTCTTAGAAACATATAATCGGGGTCGAGGAATCTAAATCTAAAGTCAGTTGCATAAAAATTTTTTGAAGCTGAATTTTTCAAACAAACGACAAGTTTTTAACAAACAGCATTTGTTTTTATGAAGTTTGGTCAAAGGCAGTTAAGGTCGAGGAACTTGAATCTGACTTCGGTGTTTTTAATTTTATAAATGAGTGGCTTGACAATAGTTTAGAAACACGATTTCTATAAGAAAGAGCTGAGCGAGTCTTTAGACGAGCGTTACTTGTGAAAATAAAACTTTTATAAATAATTTCGTTAAACTTTGTTATTTTAATCGTTCATAATCAAAAAATATAAGTCTTTGGTATAAAGTAATTTAGTAAATATGATGATTGGTACTAGATTAATTTCGATCGTTATATTATGTGAATGAATTCATAAGGAGAACTAATGGGATATTTTCGATTATATTGGATTATAAATCATATATTTATCTACAAAATGAGTCATAAGAACTAACGAAACTAGATACAAATTTTTGATGGAAACCAGATATTCTTTTTTGATCATGTATGTTTCTATATTCGTAAGATTTATCCTTTATATCGAATAAGTATTTATCTTTGAACAAATTAATTTTCTTTATTTTAGATTTATCTCAACGTCTCGATGAACACCAAGGTTCCCTAGTATTGAGAATAGGGGTACAGAGAGAAGAAGGGACGGAAGTATCAGGAAGTTGTCCTCTTCTCTATAAGAAGATGCTTATCTGAATACGAAGACAAACGACGCCGTAAACTACGGTTTATAGAAATCGTAATACTCATACTGGGAACCCATTTATCAAGGCCTTCGAAACTATTCTTTTGTCCAAACGTGATTTATTATCCACAACAAGAATTTGGTCTTCATGAATTAACTACAAGTTAATAAAAAAAAAATTTGAATACACGTCTAGAGAAAGCATCGAATTCTGATACTAGCGAAGTATTTTTTATTTTTTCAAACTACTTCTGAGTGATCCAAAACTAAACAAACATTTTGTCTGAAGACTTTTGCAAGAGAGGTTAATTCAATACTGTTGGATCATAAACTTACACTCGTCGAAATTTTCAAAACTTTCTCTATTTTGTATTATTTGAATAATATTTTTTTCAATTTTTTAATGATGCTCTTGTAGAATATCTTTTTTTAAACTTGCAGAATAATTGTTCATTTTAACTGCAATATAAAAGAAAATAGATTCTCTAGAATGATTACATCAAGCTTCGAGCTACATATTTCTGATATTATCACTCAATTTATTAAAATAGTAAATATAAGATAGAAAGGAAAAATATATCAAAAGATACAAAAAATACGTTTTATTCAAGTTCTACTTCTGAACTGCCGAATATTCTACTTGTAGGAGCGACTTGATTTTGATTAGCACAACACCAATATTTGAATTGTTGCCAATATTTTTTTACTAAAAGATATTTTACTTGACGACGATATCGAGTTGACGAAAATGCAAAAATATAGAAGCTACTCTAAAATAAATACGATATATAATGATATTTAGTATTAACAAGATTAAAATAAAACTGTACCGCAAAGTTTATGCCAGCCCAACAAGAAAAAAATACTTGAAGTAGTTGCTTGATTGAATTTTGCAAAATACTTAATTGAGAATTAGGAATATTAATAGTATAGACTCGATAAATTGAATAAGGCAATGAAAAAATCACGAGAAATACTACGCGCGTTAAAATCATTGCTGTCATCTGTTGATCAAGTCGGCGACGAACAATTGGTACTTGGTGACGAACAATACGACGAACATTTCGAAAAGCTAATAAGCTAAATAATGATGCAATAACAATTGGTAAGGGACCATATAAAACTGGATAGTAAAACCATGATGAATAGAGAGTCATTATTGGATTAGAAATGCTACATCCAAGTGGCGGGACAATATAAAGAAAAAGACTGAATATAATACTATGAACAGACCAAATACAACAACTTCCAAATATAAAACAGCGAGCTAGTTTCAGTGTACACATTTGTCTCATGTTTAATCGGTAAGTTGTTGAAAAAAATTGATCACAAGCAGCAAAACATACGGTAAAAAATGATATAAGTGTACATGATTGGAATAGTATTGATCTCATTCGACACCAAACAAGTACATATCCTTGAGGATCTTTTCCATATATTACTTGTAGAATGTTACTGGTAAAAAGGATCATATTATAACCAATGTCCACTGTCGATTCAATTATTAAATAAAAAGCCCATCGATTAACTCGAAACAATTTTAGTTGAGTAAAAACTAAAATATTGAGAGTATTACCAATACATCCAAGAACCAGTATGATATAATATATATACAGTATATATGCTCGAGCGCTGTCTAGAATTTTCGCTGTTATTGAGGATGAGTCCATAAACTGATCTATAATATTGTAGAAAAGTCAACTTTTTTGTATAATATAAACAGTAATGTCAATAACTTTTTATGTCTCTTGTTTTTATAATAATAAAAATTTAATATCTTATATTAAATTTCCTTCGAGTGAAATGCTCATTTTTTTTTCTTTTTTTCTATTGCTACACTTGTTTATGATTCTAGAAAGATAAAAAAGAATAGTATAATGTGATGGAATTTAACATAATCATGCTTTTTTTTAATTAATGTTAAATACTATGAGCTGCCGACAGAATTTTTATTTACTATTAAATTTTTTTTTCTGATACATGGCATGATTATATTTTTTTCACTCATTATCGTTGTCTTAATCCGTATATCAAAAAGAATGATGAGAGATGTTCTTGTCATTACTAATCTTCTGAAGATTATTATTATATTTTCTTTGAAATGTATCTACTTTACTTTCTCATTTGTTGAGGCGTAATTGAAAGTGGGAAAAGCTAAGAGGTGCCTAACATTAAATATAAAATGTGATGATGCTTATTTTTTTTCTCAATAATAAACTTTAATGAAAATAACTTTGAGCATTCTGTATTGCTGATGGGTCTCCGATAATGAGATGGCATTTTCTGTTAATATCAATACTGATATTAATATTTTGACTAGAAAAGTTAATCGTAATAGAACTGATACTCTTACGAACAAATATTAGAGACAGAAAGTGCTGAATAGGCGAACATCGAAAATAAAATCTATTCGAAAAGAAAGAAATTAGGAACCATTCAGTTTTTTTATTTTATACTAATTCAACGATCTATTTTCAAGACAATAATTAATAAGTTTGTCTCTGTTTCTTCACCTGAATTCTAAAAGACAAGCTGAGCAATCGATAGCACTCATTCAGTTCTATCAACGATCGTATTTGTCTTGATTGAAACTCTAATTCAAAAGAATGTTTTAGTATTTTTTCAAATTGTCCACGAAAATGTGTGTTCAAGAATAACGATTCGTATTGATTGAGATAATAAAAACAAATAAATATTTTCCGAATCAAACCTATAGAATATGCTTTACAAACGTCTCATATTCGACTATCACATATGTATCACCTCATAAAAAAGTATATATGATAGCTGTTTACGTACTGTAACTACACCGTATTCATATCATAGAGAGAAAACAGCACTTTTACGACCATATATGGATCGTATTTGTTGATAATTATGGGCGCAGTAATACGGCGCTATATTCCGATTTTATAAGGTCATCATACAGCTATTTACAGTATGTAAACGGATCTTATCGTTCGACCTGAGTATCAGTGTACTTTTTTTAATAATAGACTTTTATGATTCAGATGATGGCCATGACTTATTATTCCGATTTTATCAAGTAATTATACTTGTTGAATGTGATTCAACATTGAATAGCAATTAATAATACATTTTTCTTAAAATTATTATTTGTAGGTATTTATTTTGATATCTTTTTTTTTGTTTCAAATGGATAATTTTAAATTGTTATCAACTTTCCACAATCGTTATCATCTTTTGTATTGACGTTCAGCTGACACATTTAAATTTTTCCTTTTATTGAATTGTAATCAACAAAGGATTTATACAGGATGGTCCAAAAGTTCATGTACCAACAAAAAGATTGAATGTCTCCATTAAGGCTTGAGCATCACATTTGAAATCCATACAGACAAAGTTAGAGAGAGCATTTGTTAAGCATCACTAACGACTCAAAAAAACCTTTTACTTTGTCACAGATGAGACAAAAAACAATATACTTAACGAAGGATCTCTCTAGCCATATCTTTGCAGGATTGAAAATAATATTTTGATAAGGAAGTACTGCTGTAATTTTAAATAGAGTAAATAATGAATTTTATACCGAATGAAAGCTTGTCGAAAACGGGATTTATTAGTACTAAATAGTAATAGTTGCCGAAACTTTTTAATATCGAACTTATGGTGTAGAAAATCAAGGCACCAGTAATTCAGAAGTGAAGTAAAACTTTTTTCCCAGATATTTTTACATACATGGATATAGCTCGTCGGGCTCTATAAAACTATGTATATTAAAACTTTTTGAAGCCATTTTCTTGAGATGAAATATCCCAAAAACTACAGTAGTTCCCCTAATATGTCAATGGTATGGATAGAGTGACCAAGCACGCTATCTTTTGTGCAGAAAAGTTTGGTTATTCCAACAAGGATAGGATAAAGGAGAGCGGTTGATAACTTGAAAAATTATACATTTTTTTTTATCTTTCATCACAGTTTCAAGTAGATAAAAGCGAGATCTATTCTATCCTATGTAATTCATATGAAAAGAAAAAGGTCTAATATATGAAAACTATTTTTCTCACATAATTTTTAAAAGAGATGCATCTTTCATTAAGTGTGTTATGTCAGTGGAGGCATCTGACATAAGAAGGATATATCCCTCTATAATATGAGAGCGGAATCGGAATGGCTGGAGAGAGATAAGAACATCATCATCATTGTTTTGTGTTGTTGTTGTTGTTTGTTTTTGATTAATTTGAATAAACGAGCGAGAAAAGAATGTAACAAAGTGATAAAAGAACCATTGAGAATATTTAATTCAAGATAAAAATAATTTTAACTTCTCATATGATAAGGTTTGCGAAAAATAAATTCATGATGCTCGCCATTCTCCTTCGTTCCTTCAATGATGGTTCTATGGTCTATCTTGTATCTTATCGTCTCTTATTCCTCAAACTATTACGAAATATTCGAAATGTAATCAATCAATAATTAGACATGTACATCAGAGGTGTAGAATCTGCCGCAGCTTCCCAGCAGCGCGCATCAAAATCTGAAAAATTTCCCTAGCTGCATAAGACTTAAAATTTTGTTTTCTCGCTTCAATTTTTTAAAAATTTCCCCAAGAAAACCATTTTTTCCTCTAGCGACGCTGCAACCTACGGGTAGATTCTGCACCACTGATGTACATTGATATAAAGTCCAAAACACACCATCGAAATCTTTATTGCCTGCAAGTAGAAAGAAATTTGTTTTAAAATCTTCAATTTCTTTAGAACTATCGATTTTCTACGGTTCATATTTTGAAGATGAAACGAAATACTCTTTCATTATATTGATAGATGACGAAGTTTACTACAAAAAGTATTTTTAAAATTTTTCAATTCGATGCTTCTGTAAGCTTGCTATAGTCCAACTACAAATGTCCATTGGAGGGAGGGGTAAAAGGGTTAATTATAGAAATTATTTAAATGATGCATCATTTAGATAAACTATACAAGATCAGGCGCGTACCCAGAAATTTTCGTAGGGGGAGGGGGAAGGGCAACTACAGGAAAATAAAATATTTTGCTGGACAAAAGGTATTCACTCGTACCCCTCCCTCTACAGGTGTTTTCTATGCTAGGAGGGCCTCCCTTCGGTACGTGTCTGAACAAGATATATTCGTTGTCAACGTTCACTCAATAAGTAACTTTACACCACTGATTTTTGACGATTGGTATACATATGTTTAAATTATTTGAATAAAAGAAGAATAAGATTTTATTTGTATGATAATTCTAATTTATTTTGATCAATATTTACTTTGAATTTAATTTCATATTAATAATTTCTCTCTCGATTAATCTGAAGTTTCATTTTTATAATATATTTATTTATTCTCATCTTAATGATAATTATAAAATGAGAAAGTAATGTTTGATAGTTTTAGGATTTATACGAAACTAGCAATAAGTGTAAGTGATATCTGTTAGAAATCTAAAGAATCGATGAAAATCATGGAACTGGTTTTTTTCTCTGTTGATATTATACAATGACAATTTATATTGTTTACCATATAAAAAATAATATTAATAAATTAATTAAATAGATTCATTGTTTGAGAATGATAAAAAAATATTTACAAGATTAAAAATGAATGTTTGAAAAAACAAATTTAAGAATTTTATTTAATTGTTTTAGTTTGAGAAATAAAACATGACGATTATTGATCTTCATTTTATTTTATTTGTTAAATTATTGATTAATAAATGAATGCCCTCTATTTAAAAATATTCTGATTAGATTGATTCTACTCTTTGTTCGTTATGAGTATCTTTTCTTTCCATTGAACATTAAATAAAGATATTTTATCTTTGACATTTCAATATTCTAATAAATCATTATTTTACTTTTTTTTCCGAATAATTGAATATATTTCAATTCAATAAAATCTTTATTTAAAATTCTTTTTTTTTTGTTAAGTTAATTTGAATTTTTCTTTATGATTATCTTTTAAAATAAATCATTAATATTTATTTCGAAAGAATAGGATTTAATTCATTTACTTGATAATTTTCTTTTTTGTTTTAGATGAATAAAAAGATGAATAATATTTTTTTCCCATTATTAAATCTTGATAAATAAAAATATTCTCTTATATCTATAATGACTTTAATATAGTCAAAGTATATTTATTATTTATTCTATTGATGAGGGTGGGTGAAGGTGAGGGTGAGCTTGTGATTTTGGGTACTATAGATCTTAGTCCCCTATACAGGGGACTAAGGGTTTTTAGTGAGACTACGTAGTACCAAGCGAGAAAGGTTTGATTCGGGAGAAGTTGGTGTGGTTTTTTTGATTTTAGAATTCAGTTTGAAATAAAAAATCCTATAGACTCCAAAAAACGCGCAAAAAATGAGTGCCTAGGTACACAAATGTCCATATATATAATAAAAAACAAAGCTTAATTAAGAAAATAACTCTGTGGTGTCCTGCATTTTGACGCGCTCTTGAAGAACAAAGAAATTAAAATATATTGATTGAGCCTGGATTGAGAAATCCTTGTATGGAGACCAAAAAAAATCTTGAATCGAGAAAAAAACGAAAAATGTTTTTCATTTTTTCTCGGTTTGTGACTTTTTTGGCCTTCTGTCCAAGAGTTCTCGGGCCAGTGTCTTTCATTATAAAGAGCACGTCAAGATACAGGGCACCAGAGATTCTTTTTTTAATTAATCTCTGTTTTTTATTATAGATACAGTCATTTACGTAACTAGGTACCCGTTTTTGGCGTGTTTTTTGAGTCATTGAACTTGTGATCACCTTTTTTCGCTAAAAAACTAAGAATTAAAAAAAATGACGCTGTGGTGCTCCGCATCCTGACATATTCTTTCTAATGAAAAAAAAATAAACATATATCATGAGACTGGACCGAGAAATCTTGGGCAGAAAATGATCTGTTTTTGACCCTTGTTTGGTTCATATTTCTGTCAAACATCATCGAATCGAGCTGAACATTTGACCACAATCTCCTCACTTCAGCATCAACAGATGACACAAAATTCAGCCCACTTGAATGTAATTGGACTGAGATTGATTTTTGAGGGAAGGGGGAAGCCCTTAATCATTCTATAATAAATAGATATATCTCTGATCAAGACATTTGGTATGATCTAAGTATTTGTACACATTATCTTATTTTATTTCGTCTAAAATCAATTTTGAAGATGATTAATTTCGATGAAAATAAGATAAGATCATCGTTTTTTGTTTCGATTAGTCAATTATTATAATAAAGCACTGGTTTAATATAAAATTAATTCTAAATGAAATCTATGATCTTATTATTTTTTTATTTTTGTCCAGAAAATTCTTGTCAAATGAATAAAACAAAAAAATACGCTTTTTCATTATTTTATTTATTTATATATATTATTTAGTAGTTAACTATCTTAATAATGATCGGTCAAGGTGATTGTCATTCATCGGTAAGTTTATGAATCATATTCTTCTTCTTACATTTTCATTTGAGAAAAAAACGAATTTTAATTTCAATGTTAATGTAAATAACTTTTAAAATAGAACAAAAATATTTATTTTATAAATTAAAGACGTTTTCATTTACTAATCATCATTGATATATATTGACAATAAGGGAACTGCGCGTACGTCCAGACGCGGGTGAAGGTTAAGAATGTACCGAACCCGAGTCTAAACCGAGCAGCTCAGGCTTGGTTTCGGTTAAGTGCGAAGTTGATCTATTTCGATTTATCTTCGTGTTTCATTACTTAATTTAGTGTCTTCATAAGTATTTTATGCGTCTATATCGGTGCGTTCTATACTCTCACACTCACTGACTATCACCCATAATAAAGAACGACACTTAACAGGTTTCTTTGAGAGCACAAATGAAAGATCGAACCCAATTTGACCGGCCGAGCTTGACCGAGTTCAAGCTACTCGGGCTTGGTACATGCGTAGCTTGGGTCGTGGTCTGAAAATTTAACTTTTGTCGGGCTCGGGTCTGCGTCTCAGTTAAACTTCAGATCCGATTTGTACTCAGTTACGAATCTAAATACATCAGAATTGAAGTCAATGAATATTGATTTCTTTCTTATTTTTCAAAATATCTTCTTTTCTTTTATTTTTATAATAAAAAAAAAGTGATTTCAACCGAAAAAAAAAAACAAATTGAGAAAAATAAAAAATGTACACATCAATAATTATTGAAGATCTTCTTTTTCTTGAAAAATTTGTATTTAATATAAATAAATTAATATGTCTCATTTAATGTTCAAATTGAATATAAATTTAAGAAAAGAATTAAATTAATTATTATTAACTCGAATTTTTTTTATTTCTATTCAAAGGAAACTGAAACAAATATGGACGAACAATTATCCACAGATCAAGCCATTTTTTCAATGATGTTTGTCTGCATTGCATCTTCTATCATTATTTTTAAATGTACCATCGAGTTAATGGTAAATAAGAATAATAATATATCTTTTTAGAAAATTCCATGTAGTATGGGATTCACTCAGCATAAAGGAAGTACCAAGAATAAACTAAAAGAAAAGTTGTTTAATTGAGAATAATGATAAATAAGTAAGAGTGAATGCAACAAAAATTTTCAATATCGAGAGGCATGACGTTTCTTTATTTAAAAACTTGTTTAATTCTTCGAGATTTGTTGATTTTCATTTCTCTGCACGATGTTTGATAATTGATCATAAATTTTCCATTGGATTTGCATCCGATCTATTTGAAGACCAGTCAATTACTTCTGGTATTTCACTAGACAAGAATTATTGAACTACTCGACTTTTATATTTAGGATCGTTGTCCATTTTCAGTCGCCATCGTCGACCAAATTGCTTTCTTGTATTAGAAATGAGATAATCTTAAAGAATTTGAACACAGTACGAGTCATCCATAATTTTTTTAAAAGAATGATAACCAATAAGGCCTTTGATGATGATGCCTTCCCATATCATAATCTTCTATTTGTGTTTTTGTATTTCGTTTGACGTCATCACTTGGATTTTGTGATCATCTACGAATGGTATTATGAAACAACTGGTAACAAGTTTCATCAGTAAATACAGTTCGACTCCAATCATCATCTTTGTGTTGGATTGACCACTGAATACGTGCATCTTTTTGTTTCTGTGTCAATATTAGAGTACCATAGGATAAACTACTCTTGTAACTCATTCGTTTGAGTTAACATTCAACGATCCATTGGGATACGTTGAAACCTCGATCATAGAACGGTTTTTCTGACAGTTCTTTTGATGTTGCTTTGTTGTTTTGCCTAATCGATTGGCCAAGTGCTTTATTGTTACTCGCAGTAATCTTATGATGTCGATCTTTACATTGTCAGTCTCCAATTGTACTTTGTTGTTTCATCTTCGTGATATTATATTTTACAGTTCTGAGAGGAATCTTTCTTATACGAGATATTGCATCTGGAGATCGTTGACTATTATTCGAATAATGTAAAATAGTTGAATACCTTGTTTTCATTGAATTTGTTTTTCGTTGTTGAGGCATTTTTTCTTCAAATAGAAAGGATGTTTCTGACAAATCTCTTTGTACACAGTTATATATATACCTCTTTTTACACTTTACTATATTTTGAATAAGTTTAATTTTGTCTAAAAGTGAATTTAGCGAAGAATATATCTATTATAAAGCTAACCTAATCATAAATGGTTTTTTTAAAATCTCTTTTAATTAAATAGAAATATGGTTTGACAACTCCACATATATTCTGGTTTATTCTATTGGGTATAATTCTTATTTGTATTAGTATTATAGCTATGATAATGGGTTTATCAGTATTAATTTCATTTATTAATTACTTATACAGATCTTGTATGAAGAAATGCTTTTCCAAAGAAAAGATACAGGTAGACTTATTTATTAATTAAATATTTTCTATTGTAAAACACGATCTAACAGGAGTGTTGAAGTATAAGGCGTAGAAACTTGTATCCTCCACAGACGTGATAGACACGTTGAAAATGGCTTATCACAGATATGACAGACATCCTTAGCAACAACATGTCACAGACCATGATAGACATCCTTAGAAACGGAACATCATAGATGTGACAGACATCTTAGCGACGTCGCTCCCATCACAGATGGTTCGCAGACACCTTAGCAACGCCCATTCCCCCGTCTATTATAGATACCATAGCAAGACCCCGCCACAGAAAGCATAGCAACAGATGATGACAAATGTAAACGACGAATCGTCTGCAAACATGATAGAAATTGTAGCATCATCCTTCCTCCATGTAATTACACAGTGATGGACAGTTTGATGAATTCGTTGTTTTTTTATGAGAAAAGTTTGTTTATAATTAATATGAATAAAAATCATTTGTTGATTTATGAAGAAATTTATTTTAAATTAAATATAAAAGATATTTAATATTGATTTATGGATATATAATAATAACACCAACACTTTTTCATTTCAACTTCTTGGATATCTCAATTTATTCTAAACATTGTAGATCTATATTTTATAAATCGATAAATAAAATTATTTTTCTCCTTGTTAATTCAATTTTTTCTTTGAATAAAATAAGAATATAATATTATTTATATAGATAAAGGATAATCAATGTAAAGATCGATCATTAATTAAATGGAATTTAAAATTTCTTCATCTTCAAAAACATTTTTTATTATGGTTTCATCATCAAGATCAAAAAGAAGAATTTATTATATAAATTAATGCATATATTTATCTTTCTTGATCCAAAGATTATTAATTAATATAAAAATTTCATAAAAGATTTTCTGCATTTTTTTCTGTCAACTTTAATCTTAGTTTAATGTTTGTTAAATATTATTGTTGTTAAAATAATTTGTATAATCGAAATGTATTAATTGATGTTTTGTTTTTTATTATATTGTAAATAAAATAAATCATATTCATTTCAGAATTAACTGTAAGTAATATCAATCAGAGTTGGAACGGATTGAAATTTTTTAGACCGATCTGTTTCAAAATATTCTTAAAATGGTGAAAAACTGATTGGTTTCAAGTATTTATCCAAATCGGTGAAAATTGGTCACTTTTTCGGAACATTTTTAATTCCTTATATGTAATATGATTAACAATATATCACTATCCATTTCAAACAAAGAAGATGAGTGTAAAAAAGAGTAATAGCTCCCGAACGAAAGCAACTACCGATCTGTGATTTTCACTATTCGAAAGAGAAGAATAGGGGACATAGATATTAAAGAGAAAGAATATTTTCAATTGTATTTCTACAGGTTTTCTAGAAGAATCTCTGAAAAAGCATCTTATCGATCGATGAAGGTTTGGTTGATTTTTTGATCTATATTAAGTCTTTTGATAGCCTAGAACCTTTTCTACACAACCATGAAAGACGAAAATTTTTCTATTCTTTCGTTTGAGCATCAGATCTCATTCAGCAGGACCCTGAATAGCATGCTTTTTGACTTAACCCAGCTCGAATTCGTCATCATCATCATAAGTTTTCTGCTCTTAACCAGGTTCTTAGGATAATAGTTATAACTTTTATATTTTATAGTTTTTTCCACTCCATCCTCTCGTTAGCAAGCCTTTTTAGGCGTGTACAGGATTTACTGCCGTAAACAATTTTTGTAACGCGCCTTGTTTCAAAACACAATTAATTAAAATCCTTATTTCAAAAAAGAGTTAATTAAAATAATTCGCTTCCCATCCCGCTCCTCTGTTTTTTAATATCTTTACCCATTTCGATAGAAGCATAACTAGCGAACGAGTTGCGTGGCATTTGGCGCATTTTGCTACTGAAAATTTTTATGTTTTAGTCAAAAAAATCGAAAAAAGTGTACTTTTGAGGGATACTTTGGTTGTCAATGTATACGAATGAAAACTTTGCAGCCCCAAGTACGTCTGAGACCAAATTATGTATCTGGAATTTCGATAAAGAAATTTAGAATAAGTAAAAGTGCTATTAGAAATAGTTGAATAAAATTAAATAGAATATAATAGCTACTCAGAATCGATAAGTTTTTTTGTCTTTTGATTGTTATTTCTTTAACTCTGAGTCTAACGTTCTCATTCTTTTTTTTTTAAGGCAGAACGTAAAACTCTCTATAAAATTAAAAATATAGTGTTTTATGTTTTATAAGGGTTTTATTAATAAAATCTAAGAGTTATTTATGATTTGTCCTTTGAAAAACAGAAAAAATTTCCATATTTCAAGTGAATCATCTAGTTTCATGTATCAAACTAAAAAATCAACGTTTAATGTAATTGACTAACTGCGAAAATGATTAAAGATTGATAGAAAACAAAAGGAATAAATATGTCCATTGGATGTATTCATCCTGATGATAGACCAATATCAAAAACATTTTTTTTTCAACTCGAAAATAATCATCTTGACTGTTCGAGTTTCTGCAAAAGTACAAAATCTTGACAATTTTTAAATTTTCATATTTAAACCCTTATAAAACATATATCACAATATTTCAAGTGCTCTATTTTATAAAATATTTCACGCTTGACCTGAAGTAAAAACAAATGTGAAAGAATTATAAGTTAATACAAGAGATATGACAAAGAAAGTCAGTAATAATTGTCCAAAGATAACCAATAAATTCTTTCATTTGTTCAACATTTTGGTCTTGATTTCTGTACTTCATTGAACAGTTTTTTTTTATTTAGATTAATGTTTCTTACTTGTTGTTCCACAATGTTTTCTTGATGTTTTTATCTTATAAATATCTGTTTGTTTTTATATTCGAATAAATATTTTTCCCTATCTGCTTTGTGTTTTTCTATGAATAAATATGTGCATCGATTTATATTTTCAAAACTTTTTACTTGAAATATTTTATTTATTTATTATGTCATCATCATTTCCTATTTTTAGATTTATTTAAGTTTTCGCCGCTGTTTTTATTATCTATCATTTAATTGTCAGTATATTCGAATTATTCTTTTATGAATTCATCATCTTTCTTTGTAGATTTATTATTCATCTCAAATCATTTGTATTCTTGTTACTCTTATTGTTGAATTGTTTTAATTTGGTAAATTCTATTTATTTCTTTTTTTCTTAGACTAGCCTATTTTTGTTTTTTTAGTGTTTCACATTATTGTCTTCAATCGTATCTGTTGATATTCATTCATTTGATTATGTTCGTCTGTTTAACTCTCTTTGATTCATATTTGATAAATTCCCATGTCACTACTTTTTTAACAACTGCGACACAGTGCCCGCAGTGCGCTTAACTGCGGCGTAGTTGCGTTCGCATCTGCGACGCAGTCGTCGTAGTTTGGACTGATTAGGGGGCGGCGGTTCCAAAAAAATGGAACCGAAAACCGAACCGGAGCCGACTTTTTAAAATTTTTTGGAACCGGAGCCGGAACCGGCACCGTAGAACAAATCACTTAGGAACCGTTCAAGGAACCGCTGGAACCATTTTTTCATATGGTTACCAGCATCATCTATTTTTTTTATCAACACATATTCTTAATGTGTTAAAGTTAATAAACTGTTTCATTAGCTGTAAGAATAAGGAGCAGAGACCGAAAACGAGTCGAGTACTCGACAAATCGACTCGACTAAATGTCGAGTCGAGTTTGACTCGAAAGACTCGACTTTTTAGAATTTTTTTGTGGTTCTTTTTGTTTTTTCTCAGCAAGAATGTTGGCTAATTTTGGCTTTATTAAAGCAGTACAATGTTAGTTCGTCACAATGAATAAGTATATCTTGAACATATTATGTTGTAAAAAGGTTTGCTTTTTCATTTGCTCTTGTACGTTTTGAGCAGAATGCTTTTTTTGAATATATATAAAGTATCTCTAACGTCGGGAATTAAACGAACCAAAATTCTCAAAAAATTGTCATACATATCTGATACTTTAATGGCTACGGTTCCAAGTCATTTTTTTGGAACCGGACCGGAACCGCTTTTTTCTCATTTTTACTACCCGGAGCCGGAACTGGAACCGCGGTTCCGGTTCCGAGTAATTTTTGGAACCGTCGCTCCCTAGGACTGATGCATGGGTGTATAAAAGGAACTGTCACAAGCATCCTATCTCATTTTAACTTTTTACAATGAGAAAGATACATCATTTTTTTCTAGAAAAGAAATCAATGCCATGGTGTACTAAATGATGAATTATGAATTAATAAATGTTTATTAAATTATTAATTACTTAAATTTATTTATTAAATTTTTATTTATTTATAAAGTGCTGATATTGACTGGGCGTCTTCTGTTACAAATGCGAATTTTTTATCGCAGTTGTGGCGTAACTGCGGAAAATGTTGAAACTGCGACGCAGTTTTTCACAATTACGGGTCACAGTGCGATCGCAGTTGCGCCGCAGTTTGACTGCAGTTGAACACATGGATTGTATTCATTTAGAAAATAATGTCGAGTTCATTACGAAATATTCTTGTTGATCTTGAGAACTCAACAAGTGACGAACAGATTGGCTTTTCTTTAAACGACGAGGATGCTATATCAATGTCAGAATTGCACGTAGCTTTTCCTGATACAATTGGTCTTAAATATCGTCATAATGAAATGAATAGATGAATATTGTAAGCTTGAGTTTTCCTATTTTCATACCAAGTTTTAACTAAGATTTTCAGCTTTTCTTTATCAATTAAAATAAAATCCATTCACATGACTTTAATGATAGAATAAATTTTAGTGAATTGTTTTATTTAACTTTTGCTAATCAAAAAAACAAAATCCGGTTACATCCAGATATTGCATTTCATAATAAAAAAGTGTAAATTTAAACAACTTTATCTATTTGTACTAGAATTGTAATATTTTCATATCCAATTTATAGAAAACGTTTTTGAAATTTTTTATTTTTTTTTTGTAGGTGAAAATAGTTATTAGTAACTTTAAAAAGAAAATATATGACAATCAGGCAATAAGGATATAATAAGAAAAAGACAAAAGGTAAAATTTTTAATTTAAATGTAGTCAACCATCTAATGTTCAAATTGAATGGTTTCGTATATTCGAAATATTGATACATTATCTAATTTATTTTATTTTTGTCGTATATTTTATTTATATGATAATCAATATGGAAACTTATCAAAAACTTGTAATTAAAAGAGAAAAAAAACTATCTTCTTAAATTCAATGTCATATTTCTATCTGTTAGAAATTGTATTTAGGCCTTCGAAGTGATTAATACTATAATAGCGCATTCGATATTTCCTATAAACCGAATCAACGTTGATCGATATTAATACAGTTAGTTAAAATTATTCATAAGTCTAAGCTCCAAGCCCGTATCCAGGAATTTTTCTAAGGGGGGGGGGGGGCCCATTTCCGAAGGGGGGGGGGCCCCCCCGGGGAAAAAAATTTTTTGCCCCCCCCAAAAAATTTCTTGTCCCGCACCCCCCCCCCGGAAATTTGTGCCCTAAGGGGGGGGGGGGGGGCCCGGGCCCCTCGGGCCCCCCCCCCCTTGGATACGGCCCTGCTAAGCTCACCTGATGTATTTTTTTTGTCTATGATAATTAATCAACAGGAAAATTAATTTTCATCAAAACATTAGTTGCAACGAAAATTGGTTGAGAAATTTGTAATGAAGAAGAAAATATTTTAAAAGAGGCTGGAACTCTCACATATAAAGGTAAAAGTAACATTTATTATATTAAAATATTAATATTACTGAAAAATAATTAATAATGCACATAAATAAGTTAGACTAATAGCAAAAAAAACTAGGTTAGAGTTTATAAGAAAGTTTTTCAATTATAGTAGCGATTATTTGCTATCTTCGCAATATATCTAAAACTTCGGCCTCATTCTCAAGCAGAACTCGATCATAAATGGTAAACTAATTTTTTTTCAGCAATATCCAACTAGAAAAATTCATCAATTATGACTTCATCTCAACAGTTATGACTACAAAGCTCTACAATTATGGGTCCACCTATATAAATAAGCAAAATTAACAGTCAAAGTATCGTGATTCCTAATAAATTTGGTATTGGGAGTCAAAATTCTAGTAGGAACAGCATAGTTATAGAGAAAATGAGAATTTCTGATTGGAAAATACAATATGACAGATGATACATTTCACAGAACATTATTCTCTAAACCTCAACAATTATATTCTATTTCTTATCCATTCTCAAGATGCACGGTATTAGTTTGGAGGAAATCATATTACTTTCCCAACACCGAAATAACTTTACTGAAGCTGTACCATTTTCCAAAAATACTTTTTTTTGGAAGTCACATGGCATCTCTCTTAACCCTTTACATCCAGATGTTGCCATATGGCAACATTGAGCTAATATTTTGTGCAAAATCGACGTATAGCGATGGTTTATCATTTTTTTAACAATTCGATAATTATGCCCACTCATTTCAGCACATATTTATGCGTTCATAAGAGAAGAAAAACATTCATAGTGGAAATGGCTGAGGTTCTACGCGATGCCCCAAAAAGTATATAAATCATAAAAACGATTTTTTGATGCAACTGAACATTCAATGGTGAAGGCAATTAGTGGTTAATTTTCCTCCATAGAGCTACTATGTATTGCCTCATCAGCTACTATTATTGTATAAATTTGAACAATAAAAAATAGGGATGTTGCCATTCGGCAACACCCGGCCGTAAGGGAACAAAAAATTTTAAAACTTATATTTTATCTTCGATTGTCAAAATAACGTTGTTACGTGGTGGCATTCCTTTGCGCATCATTTGTTTCTCTCTGTTATTGTTTTGACGTCACCATCTATATGTATTTTACCCATATCTTCTTACTTTCTGTCGTCATGCACGAGTGTAATAACATACCGGGAAAAACCCCAATATGCCACTTAGAAAAACTTCAGTATGTGACGCATGGATATTTCCAACATTTATGAATGTGATAGAAATTCCTATCGCGAACACTATACATATATGAAATGAGTGTAGCAGTGGATAATAACATTTTAAATTCTTCAGTTGTTCTTGACCAACATTTGTTTTGTCTTTGATAATGTCAAACACAAGAAGTTCTAAAGGACATTGTTGTACCAAATGGACCTAATGAAGAAGAAGGGTACACATCGGAGTCAGAAGATGAAATGAGTACAAAGAGCTGTACCGAATCCTGTACCACCAACAAACGTTCGGTTTGATAAATATGACCATTGGCCTGTACAGATAGAAAAAGGGCGGTGTCGAAATTCAGGCTGTACCGGCTACACAAGAATATCATGTTCAAAATGTGAATTACGTCTATGCTTGAATGAGAAAAATAATTGTTTCAAAGACTGTCATAATGAATGAACTCTCTCTTGAAAATAATTTTTAATCTTTTCTACTGCTAGATTTTTCAAGTTTGTCTTGTCTCTCTCTATAATTATCTTACATTCTTATGTTGACTTGATCAGTAAATAGAAAAAGCTACAAAGTGCTATATTTTGACAGAAAAAAACAAAAATCCAATCATGCAAAATTTTGAACCATAACGACCGGGTGTTGCGAAATGGCAACATCGGGTTTTTCGGCATCGAAATCCTTTTTTGTTTAAAAAAACGCATTTTTACTATCTACGTGATAAGAGAACAACAAAAATATGCGAAAAGATTTTTTTGCTACCTGTCTTCTGGGAGCCGGACGTAAAGGGTTAAGTTCAACATAAAAAGGTTTTCATAAACCTCACCATTTCCTACCAATAAACTCGATTTATCACGAATTTTCATTTAGTATAAAATTCATCATATCTTCTATTTGAAATAATAGGAATATTTCCCTTAAATAATATTATTTTCCATCCAATACTAATTTCCTACTTTCATTTTCTAATGTTTTTACCATAAGAAAAATTTCATGATTTTTTTGTGATGCCATTTATGATAAAATAAAGATAAAACATAAAAGTTTTATTTTATTGTAATGTATAACATATTGAAATAAAACTGTTAATCTTTATCTTTATTAGATCATAAATATAATACAAAGTATAATATTATAAAAATAAATAGATATGAAGACTTTTATCCGACATTGTACATAAATATCACCAGTAATACAGATGAAATATTTTACAAACAATAGTTCTTGCATAGATCGTACCAAAATTTTCGGGTATGCTATCAATATTATTTCAAAAATATTCTTTTAACCAACAATTGTTTTTTTTTTGAAGATTTGTTGAAACTTTTAGACAATAAGACAGAATAGAATATGTCGAAGGTTTTTATTATATACTCTATAAAATACATTCACTAGTATATTTACTTTAATCTTTGATTTTTTTTAAAGTTGAAGTATCATATATACTTCAGATTAGAGATTGCAATTACAAGTCTTTTTAACTATATTTATGGTAAAAGTATACGAATCAAATATTGATAAATTTTCATTTTCATTTAGATTAATATGTTATACATTTCGACATCGCTTAAGTAATGAGAAAAAAAAAACTTTGAAATCAAAGATACGATAAGAGAATGGCAAATAAACGAGCATTTATTTTAATCAACAATAAATATTGATCTATTCTCGATTATTCATAGGATAAAATAAGAACTATATCAGATAAAAGATTTCTCTACCTCTTTCATAAGATATTTTACCTTAAATAATAATTCTTAGATTATCAAAATAGTTTATTGTATTAAGATAGATAATAATGAGTAGTAGAAAAGTTTCATTCTATCTTCCTGTATTGGCATTAACTATATGAAATACAATATATAGATAGTTTAATAAAGTATACAGTTTTGCAGAGAATGATTAGTAATATCATCGAAGTCACGAAAAATTATCATTATTTTATTAATCATGACTAACATAAGTGTTTTACAAATTATTTTTTTTTATAAAAAACAAAAATTTTATTCGAATATTTCAGTTAATTAAGTCAATCGAAATGACAACTAAATATTTGCCCAATAAAATAGATGAAATAATCAGTACTTACATTATCAGTCGCCGCTTCTACTTTCGTTTTATAGAATAGAAGATAATTCTCAAAATCAATATAGATTGGTTTACATCGCTTCGACATCCATCTAATTCAAACTCAATTAAGCCAAACTGATAGTATAGACAATATTAGCGTATGGTTAATGCGGCTCTATGTCGTCGATTCACACAAAGTACATTACCATTGTAGCCATTTTGGAAGAGATTATCGTTTAAAATTGTATGTATAATACTGAATAACTTTTATGCTTTACTTGTTCTACATTTATTATCTTTTATATCATAATCTCTTCATCAACTGCTGCTCTTTCTCTGGTCTATTATATGTAGCCACTGTTTCTCTTATATAACATACGTATCATAAAACAAACAGAAAAATTGTGAATATATAGATGACACAAGGCACCCTTGTCCCGAAAAGGATATCGTCAAAAATCATGAAATTATTCCCACACTAAAAACGTTATAAATTGAAAGTAGGTAATTGTTATATAAATTCCTTAATATTTGTTTGTTGAAATTCGGTTATCTTGATCAATAAAAACCTCTATACATTATCCACAGTATTTATATGCCAGAGTCAAAGATCAAAAATCCTTGAACACAATTCATCAAACTTAGTAAAACTTTATAATCCTTTTAACACTTTCAGTAATCTTCTCCTGTTATATATAGAGTTTCAAAGAGCTTTCACATGATTACACAGTTTTATTAAATTCGATGAATTTTCTTCAAGATTTTGTTTGACTTTTGATCCTTGCATATAAATACTATGAATAATGTATGAAGATTTTTATTTATCAAGGTGATCAAATTTCAACAAACGAATATAAAGAGATTTCTATACTAATTACCTAGTTTCATTTTCTAATGTTTTTAGTGTTGGAAAAATTTGATGATTTTTGTTAATATCCTTTAGAGAGTGGTATTTTATAGAATAAAGTATTGTGTATTATATCTCAGTTAAATAAGGTATTTTGAAAGGAACAATTTTTTTTACTTCACTCACAATATTTCTGATGAGGATAAAAAACGGAATGAGAGACAGAAGGAGTTATCAAGATTTTTTAATGTTGAAATTTTGAAACAGAAATTTCATGCTTTTTTTGGTATTGAACAATGGAAACACTAAGAATTTTTATAATAGACTAAAACATTTTTTTATATAATTCGATAGAAATCATCTAAATTCTGTACATTATTTGAAAAAATTGTAATGTTGTCCTCCATCTTAGAAAAAAGGTCTTTACACACTCTGTATAATAGTAAATGGCGTGATATAACTAATATTTTCATATGATTGTATGTGTATCTCTATCTACTGATGCATTTAATTTTTTTTGACTGTTTTATTCGGTCTTTTTCTCTCGATCATTTTTTATGAATTTATATTTTGTTGGAAAAACGGACAAGAAATCATTAGTTTTGGTGATTAATCAACAATTTTTTATCACATGAAGTACAATATATTTCCCTAATTTTGTCGAGAAAATTGTAGAACTTTTTGTTTTATGTAGTAGGAGACTATTTAACATCCGAGTAAAGATGTTTTCAGAAATGGAGACAACTTTTATTTCCTTATCTTGGTAAATCGTCTTTTCAAGGTTTGCATCTTAATAAAAGAAAATGCAGTACTCTTCAACTTTTAAATCTCGAAAAGCATTAAAAAGAACTTTTTTCTTTAAAATTGAATTTTTCTATGTGATTTATCATAAAACGAATAATTAGGGAGATTTTTCTGTTGAACGACAGAATTCGTGAAGTATCTCATAAATCTGTCAGGTAAAGTTCTTTTTAGTAGGCCGAGAATTTCATCATCGAAACATCGAAGGTGAAAGACAAACAATATATCATTTTAAAGATGAGAATCCACATTTGCAAAAAAACACCTTTGCTGAGATTCAAAATATTCTCGTACTGCATAAAACGAAATGTTCTACAATTTTGTCGACAGAATTCAATGAAATATACTGTATTTTCTGTATAATATCTTTCTAAGTTTCTTTTTAAGATAATAATAAAAAATCTATTTGTATATGATGATAGAATACTAATTAATAAAAGGTGAATATTTATATATTTTTTTAGAATTGAGAAAAGATAATTATGATATAAAATGACAAAATGAATTCCTTAAATGAAGATCTTGAATTGGAATCAAGAGAACCACAACCATTTATTCAAAATCAAGTTGAAAACTCATATACTAATGATAGCCTACAAAAAAGATATTGCAGTATTGCAAAATTACTTGCAATTATTTGTGTAATGTGTATTATACCAATAACAAAATTAATTTTTGGGATTATCTATTACAATGATTGTCCTATACGATCATCTATAGTCATTTATACAATTGTATCTGCTTTAGTAGAAATAATTATAAATATTCTGCTTCTACCGGTATAAATGATTAAGTTTCCTTTTTCTGTTGCATAGTTTATAGAAACTATTATGTTCATTAATCACTTTTTCAGGTTTGTTTATTGGCAAAAGACATGACTCAAAATCGAAAACATGCAAATACATGTTGCGAAAAATTTTGTATAATGCTGCATGCATGTACTTGTGCAGGTTTATTGTTAATATGTATGCTTATAATCTATGTTATACTCATGCTTATTTTAATGATAACAGTAAGTCATTACTATTTTGATCATGAGTTTAGTAGAAACTTATTGTTTGTAACTATAGTGATAATTAATTGTTCTATATTTCAGGGTGGTTTTATAATATTTTCTGTGAGACATCGTGTACAATATTCAAATGCAAATATGGTAGGATATTGTCATTCAACATTTTATAATTATGTATTTTGGATACTTATTCTTTATTATGTGATATTTGCTTTTCTTGGAACTGCTTTATCTGTTCTTTTAATATATTATCGAATGAAGTTTCGTAAGAAATAAAAAGAATTTGTATATCTATATGTTTGTTTGTACGTGTAGAGTCACATATAGATATAGTGTGGCTCTGCGGAACGACATTTTGGTAATCCCATCCCGTCCTGTCTCCGGAGGTTCCTTGCCCCATCCCGATTGATTCTATCATATAAATATAGTTCCTTTTTTTTGAAGTATACTGGAAAAAATCCATAAGATGTCTAGTTTGCTTTTGGACATAAGTTATTTATTTTCGTATTGATATCTATTATACACCGGAGAAAGAAGATTTCGAGAACATCCATAATTTTCTGGAAAGATACAAATTTAGGCAGATCTTTTTAGAAAAAATTCTAATAAGATCTATAGTTACTTAGAATATTCTGCATGAAACTATTACAGAATAGTCTACTAGTTGAGAATATGCCGATCTCAACAATAAATTGAGTAAGGATTACCCTGATGGAGATCTGATCAACTTAAGTCTGATCAGACGCCAAAATTTGACCTGTTTGAGTTTTGAGAATGGAATAAATTAAATTAAATAAAAAGAAATAATGTCACAAATTTCGTTGAGAAAAACAAGAATTAAAAAAATTCGAACATTAGGCTCGATCATCAACATACTGTAATTTTGGCAACGAGGTACCTATAGTTACTGTGCGATAGTACTCGGTTGAGTATCTGTTCAGTACCATCAAGTATCCATTTACTAGATGCTTTTCAACAGGATACACACTCAAGTACCTTTTACGTACCTAAAAGTGCTTTAAAACACTTCAGGACTTGAAAGTTCCACGAACATATTAGTAGCACGACACTTTCTCAGGAACCCTAAGCTCAGTAGATTCACTAGAGTACAATATTGGATATTATCAGTGACTGATACAATATATGGCAGGTCTAACAGAGGAAAGTAATCACTAACTATCTCCAACATTGAATGGGCACATAGGCAGAAAACAAATTTTTATTATTCGGATGCTTCTTTAGGGTATTGTGCATGAACTCTGTCATATTCTCATTAAAAGTTTGTTTTTCATATGAATGTATGAAGCTACACTAATGTGTATTAGGATAATTAACCAAACGGCAAAAAAATTATATATCATCACTACAAGTCAATCCTTCGCAAAATATTGACTTGATGTTGCTAAATGGCAATATTAGGCTATAAAGAATTAGTTCACAAATTCAGGTTTAGTGATATACTATTTGTGCTATTGATTATCACGTTGGAATTATATGTGATAAAATTATGAGCCTCTTTACTAATTAAATATAAAACGAAGCTTGAAATCAACAGTGCATGTTGAGAATGAGGTTATAGGTATATTGTCAAGACAGAGAATGTTACTAGAACAATTAGAAGAATTTGCACATAATTCATAAAATATAATCTTTTTTTTCTGTCTCATTTATTTATCTGAATGACTAAATTTCTCCAGTATTAGACTAATCATATGATTAATGTTAATTTTAGCTTTATAATTCAAAGTTCGAGCTACTCTTTAGAAAAAGATTATATTCTTTTATTATGATATTTTCGACGAATTTCCGCGTCCGCCAACTCTGATATCATCTAATTAGCATAGGTCTATTTTAACATATGTCTATGCACAAAAGTATAAAGCAGAAAAGAAAAAAAAATCATTTCCGAAAACAAATTCGAATATTTTATATAAAATAATGTAAATGATATTATTCGAAAAAGAAGAAATGTATTTATTGAAGACATATAGAAATAGATATCTCATCAGATCGTCTTATATGAACTATTTGATTTTGTTTTAAGTATTTTTTTCCTCCTTTCTATGCAATTATCTCATTTATAGACAGACAGCTGTTTTCAGAAAAGCTTGGATATCTTCTTATGTCAGGATTTTCCTATCTTGATTTTTTAATTTCAGCTAAAAAAACTTCGAGTTCATCTTTGAACGTTTTGAATAACAACGAACAACGTTACAAAAAAGTTAAAGAGAAGATTAACCTGTAAAAACTATGCGTATAAGATCGCCATTTTTATGTTATTTAGCCTATTACACATGGCGTTGTTTTTCTTCAGGTTTTAACATATGAATATTTTTTTGGTAAAACACTCTTACGGTTATTTTATGATTATATCGAATATATTGGCCAATAACTTTTTTTTCTATTCTATCAAGTACACGTGATTGACTATTTCCACCTCGATATTTAAGTGAATTCATTTGTTAATATTGTAATAGATAGTATTTCTCGAAATACTTATTTTCCAATGAAAATAATACGAGCATATCATATACCTTTGCTTCAGCAAAATAATATTGAGATATAATGAACATATGGTATAGTTATTAATAAGTCATTCCTAGAAATATTAGCTTTGTAATTGCTTCCGATGGCAAAAAAACGTTAGAAAAAAAATAAAATTTTTTTCTAAACTATATGTGAAAGACAACTATATGTATAAAATAAAAACCGTTATTAACAATGAAAATATACAAAAGCAAAGACATTTATATAGACTAATTTTTGAATTTTATATTTTGGCAAAAATTTATTTACCGTTGTAGATATTTTTTTGAATAACACTAAATAATATATAAAAGTCGATATGACCTCGATATTCTCTCTGTAGATATTATATTTGACTAAATGTGAAAAAAATTGAAGGACAGATTAAATTTTAATTAATGTAAAAATAAAAGAAGGTCAAATAAACGTAAACGATGTCATTGTTTCAAAGAAAAGAAAAAGGCATTCTCTTAAATTTATTCATACATTTAATGTATTTTAATCGATAATTGTCGCATTCTTTTTCTTTTCTTTGATTTGACAACATTTGAATATAATAATAAAAGAAAATGTTAACGGCCTTGATCCCAATAAATGTAATTGTCGAATGAAAAAAAAATAATATATATATTCAAGAATATTTCCAACGACTACATGCCTCATTCTTCGACTTTTTTTTAAAATTATAATGATTAAAAAAAATTTCTAAATATTTATTTTTTCAGATTTATTAATGAATAAAACTGAACAAGAAATAAAAACAATGAATATTTTATTTCGACGATGTTGTATTATTATTTTTATTTTATTAATTTTTATTATTATTCATTTAAATCCAATTCATTAATAAACATTTATTTTTAAATACTAAATAAATTAAAGATGTTTATTCTTTCTTTGATTTTATCAATTAAATTATTTATTGATTCATAAATATTGAATACTATTGAAAGAAAAAGTATATTTATAAGTGTAAAGTTAAAGAAAAAAAGAGAATTATTGTCACGCATGAATGAACCATGAGAGAGAACGAGTATATATGGGGTAAACGAAAAAGGTATATATTTTTCTTTTTATTCTTTTCTATTGAATATAATAGAGTAAATATGGCTTTTTATTTGATCAATATTTTCTATGAACTATTCATTTAACCTAACAAAACTATTAAATATGATTGTCTTCTTTCAAGTAGTAGTCATGGTTTTTTTTATTTAACAACCATTCAATATACCAAAGGTTAGTTTATTTATAAAAACAAAATTGATTTTTGAATGCAAAAATAAGACAGGTTTTGTAAATTCAGAATCGATGAATGTAAAGCATTTTTATAATTTTATTTTATGATTATTTAAGTAATTAATACCAAACAAAATTTGATTTAATAATTAAAAATTAGGTTCATTGATAAAATAAAATGGTGTCATGTCATGTATACAAAATTTTATGCAAGTATCGAATAATTTCATTTTTTTTTTGTGTAATTGAGATTTTATAATATTTTTCACATTGAAAATAAACTATTTATTTTACATAAGTCTTTTTAAAATTACTTTATCTTGAATATAAATTACACAAGCAATAATAGTTTTCTTTTCATCTTAAATACGATTAAATGAATTCTACTAATGAACAACACCACCTATTAATCTATAAACATTATTATTGAGTATTTTGTTTTTAAATTAAATCCTTATTAATAACAGTAATACCAAATAAATCAAAATTCATAAAAATATCTATCAGAATATCAATATAAAATAAAATAATAATGAATATAGGCATTTGTCATTTTCTTTTGATAATGCATTACATATAGCTGCGGTTAGTTTAACAACAGAGCTAGTCAATCATGAGTTTAAGGATGTTACTATTAATAGTCGCATCTTCCCCGTACTCGATCTACTGATTTCAATACTCGAAATGAGAATTATTTCTTTGTTTATCGAATCAGATCGAAATAAATTATTTATTTAGGAATCTTCTACGCTGTCATAGTGAAGTTAAAAAGCTCTAAAAGGTGAAAGTACTCGCGCATAATACCGGTATTTTCTATCTTAAGTTTAGTGACATTTATCAAGAATGTCCTGTTAAAAATTGTTTTTATTCGATCTCCTCCTCTTCTTGCTGAACATCTAGTTGTAATTAGATTAACTAGAAAACAAGCAAAAAAAATCTTTCTCTCCTATGCTAATCAAAAGACACTTTTTTGGGCTTGACAACAGAATTTTTGAGAAGATTATCATATAGACAGCATTATTAATAATTATTGATTTTAATATTTTTTCAGATGTCTCAGCAGACTTAATATTCAATAAAACTGTTCATTTTATCCACATGGTCTTGGTAAATATGTTCAATAAAAAAATAAAATTGTGTAAATAATATGTGACTTGTCTATATTTATAATGAAAACAGTTGTCAATTAAAATATTTTTATGGACCAAATCGTCTGACATTAATTGTGCTACATTTTTCGTGAAAGAAGTTGATCATTACGTTCTTTTTGCAAAAGACGTTACATTTGTTTACTCTTACCTACAATATTTGTTTTTTTATTTTAATAAAAACCAAATTTTTAATAAATAAATTATAGAGTATTCATTATTTTTGTCGAAATTTTAAGAATTTATAATAACGAAGAAGTTAGCAAAAGATTACATCTATAGCTATCACTATAAAAATTTTCTTGCCGTTGGAAAACAATTACGAACTTTACTCTTATTCATCATGAAACAAAGATTCCACTTAGAACTATCTATTACAATATCAATAAATTGAAACAAATAAATTCATTTAAACACCGAGGTGAAAATGATCGGTCATATTTTCTTAATGAGATAGGTATATTCGATGTAATAATGCAATAACCATTAACGAAATAAAAGAAAATTTATTAATGATGTACCACAAAATAGTATCTACATCACTATTGTTAACAAGTGGCATCTTATAGAGAATATCTAGTCGACCGTAAAATGCAATGTTGGAAAGAGAAAACCAAAAAGAATTGATGAAAACTCAGATTAATCTTCTAAAACATTTTCCAATGCGATTGGAAATAAGATATTTGTCTCTTATTTCTTATGAGGATAAATGAATAAAATATTGAAATATGCTATTCAATAATATTCATCTTAGACTATCAATCATTATACGAAACTATTTGAGAGCAACATATGTATAAAGATATATTTGCATAATAAGATATTCAAGTTTTTGTGGCGACAACTGGATGTGAAAAAATATCTGAAAATGATTTCATAAGATCACGATACTCTTCATCAAATAGAACATATATTTAATAGTTTAATTTGAAAATAAACATTTTTTTCTTATGAGTCATTGCTGAAATAAATATGATTAAAATGAAAAAAAAATTAAAATTAATAATTTGCAAGATACTCTATATTTCGCTTCGAGAAGAAGTTGTTTTGTATCATCGGCTGCATTAACTTGAACAAAAACGATTCATCGAACGATAATAGTCTTCTACTTCTAATTGAAATATAAAACCATTATTAACTTCAGAACAAGAGATTTAATATCAACGGTAATATTATAGTAAGATGACACATTCGATTTAGAATGAGTTGATAGTTCAGAATCTCAAGTGACTGTTGACATCGAATATGAATTTTCAGCATGAAAAATGTTTACTTTATTGGTACTGTAATGACTATGTGTATAAATAGCATACGAAGAATTTGGAAAAATGAGAAAATGCATCTATATTCTTGTTGAGAACCTGCTGGTTATTTCTATCAGTACCTCAATCTATCATGAAAGATTGATAATCATCAGCAATGCATTACATATGTAGTATGCAATGAATTAAGAAGCATATATTCTCTTTCGCCTATATTTAACTTTTATTCCTACATGAATATAAACATTATTATATGTGTACTATTGCAATTATATTATGTAAATGATTTGTGATTTAAAACTTATTTCGATTGACAGGAATAAAAACAAATTTTCATTTTTAACATTTTATCGCTGATTCTAATCTATTTATAGTTCAAACTGCACGTTATAAGAGAATTCAAATATACTTTTGAATTGTTATCTTACACAAAAAAAATGCTGGAAAATTCACTCTATTTTTCAGATATAGTATGTCAAATTATGATTTTATTCTTAAACAATGTATAGATAAAGACTATATTAAAGATCATAACTACGATACTAAAATTGCATTCATCATCTTCGCGAAATATTCCATGAACATTAAATTAAGAAAGAACGATGTCGCTGATGTCTATTGTAATATATAACAATAAAATGGATTGGTTGATTTGGATATCTTGTTTATTCGAAGGACATTTTTTCTTCTTTCTGTTATATAATTGAAGGGCACGTATTCATATCGAACAGATAAAAAAAAATTCGATGAGTGCACGACTTGAAAAAAGCAGTATAGCTGCCGTACCTGAAGATATTCATCAATCATTATTAGTTGATGGAAGTGATGTTCAAACAAAAGTTGGTCATGTTGCAAAATTTCATGCAAATGAAAAACTAGATGACCTTGAACAAAATCCTTTCAATAATGATGGAATTCATATTAAAAAATCTAAAGAAAATAATGAATTTATTGGATTAACAAAAGAAGTATTATAAAATAAATTTATCCTTTTTTTTTTTTATAATAAATTTCTATTTTATTAAGGAATTAAAATCTTATATTAATAATCCAAAATGGAAACGTATTCGTTGGATAATTGGTATATTATATATTTTAATAGTTATATTACTTCTTGTTGGATCAATACTTTTGGTTATATTTTCTCAACGTTGTCCACCAAAACCAAAACTTGTTTGGTATGAAAAAGATATTATTTATGAAATTGATGTTCCTACATTTCGAGATTCAAATAAAGATGGAATTGGAGATCTTAAAGGTTAGTTTAGTAGTTTTTTTAATTGAAAAATAAAAATAATATTTATTTATTTAATATAATATAGGTGTTCAAGAAAAATTAGGTTATTTAGAAAAAAATAATATTAAATCAATTCTTCTTCAATCAACAATATTTAATGCAACAAGTGGTACATCAATTCAATTAAATGGACAAATTCATCAAAATAAAAATTTTGATTTATTAACATTTGATCCATTAGTTGGAAATGATAATGATTTACAAGAATTAACTAAAATTCTTAATCGAAAAGGTTTTATTAAATAATTTAATAATTTTTTTTTTTTATTTTTTTGTTTTTTAAAAAAATAAGATATGCATTTAATTATTGATTTACCATTATCATCAACAGTTGATCCAAATGGTAATTCATGGTATGGTTCAGATACACAACTTTCTACAAAAATAAATGTAAGAAAAATATTTTCTTTAAAAATAATATTTTTTTTCTAATATAAAAATTTTTAGAATCCATGTAATGATAATAATGCAAATCTTGGTTGTCGTTATTATAGAACATATGGTAGATTACCTTTAGATTTTAAGGATGAAGATGTATCTAAACAAGCTGAAGTATTATTTTATGAGTTTTGTTTTTTATTTATTTAAAATAAATAAATATTTATTTAGTCTCGTCTTCGTCATTGGTTATCAGCAAAAAAAATTGATGGAGTTCGAGTTAATCTTCCACTTTATTTAAATTCTTCAACTCGTTCATATGAAATATCTTATGATACAATTAAAAAATGGGATCAGATTAAAAAAGATATTGAAAAAAAAACAAAACCTAAGTAATAGATATATATATATATATATTTTTAATTTTGTTTATTTTAAAATATATTTTAAAGATTACTTTTAATTGATGTTCCATTTGGTTTACAAAATATAATTGATAATGAACATTTACATAATATAACAGCACATTCATTAATTATATTAAATAATCAAAAACTTAATGCACAAGCATTAAATCAAAGAATGGAATCATTTCAAACAAAACCACGTTTTTGGCAGGTTAATTATTTTATTTTAAATTTTACTTTTTTATATTTTAAAAAAATAAAAAATATTTTTTTTTATAGTTGGGATCAAAACGAAATAGTGATCATGTTGGAATTATTGATGAAAATCAATTACCTAAAGAAATGGTTTTAACTATGGCTTTCTTATTTGGTGGAACACCAATTGTACTTTATGGAGAAGAAATAGGTCTTGATCAAGTAAGAAATAAAATAATAATATTATTATAATAAAATATATCTTAGAAAAAAAATCCTTTAATGGCTTGGACACCTGATGGATTAACAGGAGGATTTTCTTCATGTACATCAAATGATAGTTATTGTAATAATATTTTATCATCATATGCAATTGATCTTTCAAAAACAAGTGTTAAAGTAATTTATATTAAAAAATAATTTAAAAAAAAAAAATAATTAATTTTAGCGTCAAGAAGCATTAGGTGGTGAATCAAAAGATTCATTATTAACTGTTTTTCGTCGTTTAGCAAAATTACGTCAATATGAATCATTTCAATTTGGTTTATTAGAAACAGGTTATGATCAAGTATCAAATACATTTTGGTTTATAAGAGAAGCATCTGGACATCGAGGATATATCGTAAGAAATAGTTTTTTTTTCTCTTATTTAATATATTTTATTTTATTTTAAAAAAGACTTTATTCAATTTAAATAAAAAATCTGATCAAATAAATCATATATCATTATATGATTTAACAAAACGTGATGTTCCATTACATATTCATTATGAATATCAATGGCCAAAAGTTCATTTACCAACATCGAATAAAACTCATATAAATTCGGATAATTTATTTATTCATCCTGGTTCAATAAATATATTTTGGTGGTCAGCAAAACTTGTTAAACCAAAAGTTTTATTTAAAAATGCCCAAGAACATTCAACAATTCATTAATTATTTTAGATTTTTAAACGAACTATATAATAAACATAACATTTACTTTTTAGTTTTATTTTTTTTTCCCCACGTTTTATCTAAGTAATTTTCTTATCTATCATGCCATTATTTAGTTTAAACATTTTTTAAATATAATAAAGAAAATATTCACATGATTTAATTAACCCGAAATATTTTGCATATTTTTTATATCTGAATAGTGTTAGATTTTGTTTTATCTTCAGATAAATGATTGAAGAAAATATTGATGAAGATGTTTTATATATAATTCATCAATTAATAGAAGAAATTGATGAAGAAAAACAATGTGATGATTGTTTTATAATTAATTCATCTGTAAAACGTCAAATTCGTTCTTCTCGAGGAGAGACAACAACAACAGATTCTAATATTGATTTATATTTATGTGATAATTGTTCTCAAAAACGTCATGATGATGCACAAAAAGTTTTACAAGATTTAGAATCTTTAGCACATGAAGTTGAACAACGTTTACAAGCTATTGAAAATACTGAAAGAGAATTAGATCAATGGCGTGATGCACAATTACAAAAAAATAGAGATTTTTGGGATGGTAAATTAATAAATTATATTAACTATATCTTTCCAAAAAGAAAATTTATCAGTAAAATATAAACTATTCGTATCGAAAGATAGATTTACATTAGCTATTCGTGTTGGTTTTTCAGTAAGAATCATATAAATATGTCATCGATTTAGTGTAGAATACCAGGAAAAAGTCGAGTTTAATATTATTAAGAATTTCAATTTTCTACTATATATGATAATAAATGAAAACTATAAATCTAAATTCTTATTTTAGAATATCGTCGACAAGTGGAAAATTTTTCATCATGTCGTATTCGTACATTACAATATGAATATACAATAAGACAATTAAAAACTCAAAAAATAATGAAACGTCTTAAACGTGCAAAATATATAGCTGAACATATTGATCAATTAAATCATATGTTTGATTCATCATTAATTGAATTACTTTCTTCCGAAAAAATGAAAAGTGAATTATATTTATTATTTTCAACAAATGATGAAAATTTAACAACAACAACAATTGATCAACGAAAAGAACTTTTAGAAAAACTTGAACAATTATCTTGTTTAGATACAATTATTATACCAGGAGATGATTGTCAAATTGATGATGAGATTAAAGATGCAAGTGATGAATGATTTATTTTTGTGAACAAAAAATTTTTTTTTATTTGTTTTAATTATTTATATAAAATATTTGAGAGAAAATAAATTTAATAAAAATATAAAATCGAATCAATTTAATATTTTATTATTACAAGTGAATTATGTTAGTTGGCCGTAAGTCTTGTACACAACCTAGTTTATTTGAGGGGATGATGTAGAGAAAACCTTCTCGTGTCCCTATCAGAATATGTAAATAAGTCATACTTACATAAAAGCTCAAAGTTAATATTTTTAGTAACAAGTATTATTACTAATACGCATTGTACATGCTTTGTCCAATAACTTGAATGAATGATTCAATGTAATACAATTGCTTACATTATTTTTAGTAAACAATAAAAAATAAATTACGTTCTATCGATATATACGAAGTTTAAGGTATAATACGCCTGCACAAAATTGCCGTTACGGTTGATAATCATCATATTCTTTTTTACATCATTAGTGATTTATTTGTTGTACTGATCAACTGCATCAAAGATGAAAAGGTAACTAAGTATTAAACGATTATTATCATGTTTTTGAATTGAAATATTGCAGTTTGACTATTGTTTGGATTATCTATATTGAATTCTGCACATTATTGCTGCTTACACATGCGTATTCCATCGACAAAGTGAGAAAACGAGATTTAATTCAAGCCAAGATCGGGAACATTCTAAATCTTATAAGTCATCCATATACTGATGGTATGTTTTTGCTATTAATTATTATTGAGTACAGTTTCTTTAAATTCTGTAGCGATGATATGAATGAGATTTAATTATATACAGTGTAGTTTAAAAAGTTAATTTTAGTAATAGTTCTATAAAAAAAAATTCTAATTTTAGCTGAATACAATCAAATTTATGATACTTGTCAACAAATTAAAAACAGTATTAGTTCAGCATCAGAAGTAAATTATCCAGTGGAAATACTTTCCAACTATGCATCAGATATCTATCATTATGGTCTCTCGTCGAGTGAACTATCAGTTTGTAGTGTTGAACCTGGAACGACTGCTGATGTGGCAACAATTGTACGTAAAAAAAATAGATCTCCTATCCATTTTTACAAGAAAAATTCATATGATTTAGATGAAAATTATTCGAAAAACTCGAGTTCCTTTTGCTGTGAAAAGTGGAGGACATAGTACAAATCCTGGTTTCAGCTCAACATGGGGAGTTCATATTGCTATGAAACGCTTTTCTAAGATTACATACCATCCAAACAATCAGACAGTTGATCTTGGACCAGGATTGACTTGGGATCAGGTCTATAAGGCGCTTGAACCATATAATGTTAATGTTATCGGTGGTCGAGTCTCTGGTGTTGGTGTCGGCGGATTTGTACTCGGTGGTGGTTATGGATGGAAAACAAATCAATATGGTCTCACCATCGACACTGTTCGTGAATATGAGGTTAGAATTTAAAAGCTCATTTCAACTTAACTTACGTGTTTTAAGTTAATTTTTCTTTTAGCTTGTCACTCCATATGGCGATATCATATATATCAATAAAATTTCAAATCCAGATCTTTTTTTCGCTCTCAAAGGTGGTCTCAACAATTTTGGGATTGTAACAAATTTTAA